>JAWNNP010000799.1:0-28417 GCA_035044805.1 Leucophenga maculata
TCCACATCACGCTGTCTTGAAACCTGATAGCATTTCAACAAAGGTTCGTGTAGTTTTCAACGCTTCATGTCCGACGTTCACCGGGATAAGCTTGAATGAGATCCTTCACACAGGTCCAGTGTTATAAGCTGACTTGACTTTGCTAATTTTGAAATGGAGGTTTTTTAGATGTGTCTTTAATGCAGACATAGAAAAGATGTATCGGCAGATATTAGTGAATCCACTGCATACTTCTTTTCAGAGGATACTGTTTCGACCCGAAAGTGATCAAAAGGTAACCGATTTTGAGCTTAAAATGGTGACCTTTGGAATTAATTGTGCTCCTTAGTTGGCTATTCGAACTTTGTTAAGGTTAGCTGAAGATTCGGAATCCAAATACCCTCGAGCGGCGAAGGTTTTGAGGGAATGTATGTATGTCGATGACGTTTTGGTAGGTGCTCACGACATTACCACTGCGGTTAAAATTCCTGAAGAGTTGTCCACAGTGTTGAATGCTGCCGGCTTTCCATTGCGTAAGTGGACGGCAAATTGTAAGGACATTCTCACAGGAATCCCTACCGAACACCTGATGAGCAAAACATTTTTTGAGAACCACGCAGATGCAGTGACAAAAATGTTGGGCATTCGGTGGAATGCCATGAGTGATGAATTTTATTTCATTGCGAAACCTCTGGAGGTCAGTCCTCCGATTACTAAGCGGAAAGTGCTTTCTACCATAGCGCAGTTGTTTGACCCAGCGGGTTGGATTGCGCCTGTGGTGGTTGGAGAGGTTCGGATGGGATGATTCCCTGACAAGGTTGTGTTTGGAAAGATGGATAAAGTTCTCTTTGGATTACTCCTCCATCAGTGACATCCGATTGCCGCGGTGGGTAAACTTTTCTACATCCAAATCCATTGAGTTTCATGGATTTTCTGATGCTTCAGAGAGAGCGTATGCGGCTGCACTGTACGTACGAGTTGTGGACTGCGACTCGAAGGTCAGTTCTTTTCTGCTTCCAGCAAAGACAAAGGTAGCCCCCATCAAAACCATATCTTTACCAAGGTTGGAGTTATGTGGAGCGGTGTTGCTAGCAAACTTAGTGGATTCGTTAGTACCAAAACTAGGGGTCGACGGCCCTGTGCGTTTGTGGACTGATTCTACAATAGTTCTGGCATGGCTCAAGAAACCATCCCATTGCTGGAAGACCTTTGTGGCAAATCGTGTCACAAGGATTGACAGGAAGGTAGGCGTAGAGAATTGGGTGCATGTGGAGTCTAAGGAAAACCCTGCTGATGTGGGGAGTAGAGGTGTTTGTCCCCAAGACTTGTCTCAGTCGGAGCTTTGGTGGCATGGGCCCACTTGGTTAAGGCTGTCCAATTCTCAGTGGCCTTTCCCACTTACTGAAGCGGTAACTACTTTAAAAAGGAGGAGTTGAAATGCAATTTTGTGTATTTCAGTGAATTCGAAGATCTGTTGGGTAGATTTTCGTCACTTTCGCGAGCTCTCAGAGTAGTTGCGTATATTTACCGGTTTTATTTTCGTACTCTGGGGAAAAGGCGTTTTAGTTCTGATCGTTTGTCGAGCGAAGAAATTAAACTAGCTAAATGGCGTCTAATTCTGGTGAGTCAGAAAGCATACTTCCCGGTGGAGTACAAAGATTGTTCGGAGAAGTGTGCTGTTGAAGCCAAGAGCGCGATTAAAGCACTGAATCCCTTTATGGATGGGGATGAGATACTCCGTTGTAATGGCAGATTAGTATGGGCTGCTGACATGACATTTAAAGAAAGATATCCGGTAATATTGCCATATCAGAGAAAACTTGCTCGATTATTGGTTGATTTTATCCATACGATATCGTGTCATGGGGGAAATGCTGTTATGCTTCGGCTAGTACGATCAGAGTTTTGGATTGTGAAGGCTAAAAATCTTATAAAATGGAGGATAAACCAGTGTAAGGTGTGCGCTATTTGGAAGAAGAGACAAGCTTCACAAATAATGGCTGCCTTGCCCACCACTCGTACTTCGATTTCAAGGCCATTCACTATTACTGGTGTTGATTTTACGGGTCCCTTTGATATTAAAAGTTATATAGGGAGGTCATGTAAAATCACTAAAGGCTATGTTTGCGTGTTTGTATGTTTTGCAACGAAAGCAGTACATTTAGAGCCAACGACGGACCTTTCAGCGAATGCTTTTTTGGCAGCGTTTTCTCGTTTCGTTTCACGTAGAGGATGTCCAGCTGAGGTACATTCTGATAATGGAACTAATTTTGT
Organism: Leucophenga maculata; assembly: GCA_035044805.1. NCBI lineage: Eukaryota > Metazoa > Arthropoda > Insecta > Diptera > Drosophilidae > Leucophenga > Leucophenga maculata. The sequence goes on from JAWNNP010000799.1 coordinate 2,254, forward strand.
GGGAGCAGCCCGAATTCTACAGAAGGAATTTTGTGAGGTGCTTAAGTCTGTTGAGACTAAATTCGAGTCGACTCAGGGCATGGATCGGATTTCCTGGCATTTCAACCCGGCTGCTGCACCTCATATGGGAGATCTGTGGGAAGCCGGGGTAAAGAGTTTTAAAGGGCATCTGCGCAAAGTTGCGGGTCAGATGAAGTATACGTTTGAAGAGTCTGCAACTCTTTTGCCGCGAATCGAGTCTTGTTTAAATTCTTGCCTCTTGTGTCCGATGACTGACTGTCCGGATATTTTGGCTGCCTTGACACCTGGTCATTTTCTAGTAGGTGGACCACTTTTATCAAGAGTAGAACCTGATGTTCATGAGGCCCCACTGTCCATTATTAATCGTTGGCAGAAAGTAAAAGCTCTGAACCAAGAAATTTGCAAAAGATGGAAAAATGAGTATTTGGCGGAGCTTCATAAACGGCGCAAGTGGAAAGATCCACAGTCAAATTTAGTGACAAATGACTTGGTGGTAATTAAAGATGAGTGAACGTCTCCAAATGAATGGCGGTTAGGTAGGGTTCTTAAACTCTTTCCAGGTGATGATGGACAGATGCGAGTCGTTGATGTGAAGACGGAGCGAGGGTGTATTCGACGCCCTAGTGCCAAGTTAATCGCCCTGCCACAAAATTAAGTCTTTTTTTGATTACTTTCAGAAGCATAAAAATGGACCCAGTGCTTCCGATGGATGTGCACACGAGGTGCATGGTGTGCAAGGGGAAACACCATTTAAGGAGCTGCCTCTTGTTTAAGCAGAAAGGCATAGTGGGTCGACTGCGTTTCGTGGCCTTGCACCAGTTGTGCTCGAATTGTTTGTCTGTCAAACATAGGACGAGTGCCTGCCTGAACGAGCATCGGTGCCACATATGTGGGGAGCGCCATCATTCACTGCTGCACGATGATGTCAGCATTCGTGTGGCGTCTGCGGCGGGTAGCCTACGATCATTACGGGCGATCGAGGGTGCCATTAGTGATGAGGATGTACTCTCCATCAATGGACTGAGTGAGCCCTCATTATGCATCGAGGAGCTGAGCGACCATGGCAGCCTTGGAGTGGTGACCGTGAAAGGTATCCCTATGGAGGATAATGTGGAGCGGCATGCACAACCCGTGTCTCACAGTAGCTCAAGAGGTCGTACCTGCCTTAGGAGTGCCATAGTGGGGGGAGACCGTGGAGAGAGAGTTCGCCCCATTGGCGGCGACACTCGTGCCGTTCAGGCCTTCGGTTTCCCTGCAGGCAGGACTCGACGTGAGCGAGGGAGAGTTAAGAGAGGGTTGAGATCTTGGCTGAGGAGAGAGCTCGCCCCATGCGCGGCGGCACTCGTGCCTCGGAGGCCTCTGGTCGCCCTGTGTCTCAACGGCCGCATCGGATGCCAAATGGAGTGCGTCGTCAAAGGGAGGAATTCTCGGTTGGAAAGAGAGCTCGCCCCTTGCGCGGCGGTACTCGTGCTTCGCCGGCCTCTAACCGAGCGACATCTGGTTTTCGTCGCGGGCGTGGCCAAACACGGCAGATGGAAGATGCGCGGGCGCTTATTTCTGCACCACCGCTGATGACGACGCAGGGTGTTGTGATACTCGCTCCAACGGCAGTTATAAAGTTGCAGACGTGGAGTGGTTGGCGAGATGTCCGGGTTCTCCTCGATCCCTGCGGTGAGCGGTCGATTATCGGTGCAGAGTATGGTTGGTGGCCACGAGTCATTAGAGCTGAATGCTGAGATTGCGCCGCGTTTATCACGTACGGTGCCATTGAGGTCGGTGAGAGTCGATCATTTGACTCATGTGCGATACCTTCAATTGGCTGACCCTACCTTTTTTGAGGCTGCAGAAGTCAGCTTGGTGCTTGGAGGAGGCATCTACTCAAGGGTGTTGCTCCCAGGCATGATGAGTGGAGGCCCTGGACTACCGGTTGCGCAGTGCTCATAGTTGGGCTTTTTGGTGTCTGGTGCGTGCGCAGTCTAAAGGTTTTGGGTAATTTGTTGCTGCGGTGCTGCAAGGTGGGCGGGATGTTTACGTCGGACAATGCAAAGCCGGGTTAAGCGCTAGTCGATTAGATTCAGCGATCAATCCGAAAAAATGCCAAGATGGCTTAAACGCTAGTCAATTGGATTCAGCGACTAACCCAGAGAAACTCAGAAACGCAGCGAACGAGAGAGGCAGGACCGTTAGCTTCTCTTCGCTCGTTTTTTTTGTTGTTTGCTTTGCTGCAATTTTTTGGCGCTTTGCATTGCGGATTTGCATTGTTCGGCACTTATGTTTTCGAGTTTTAACCGGCAGCATCGCGTACCGAGTATAGTGAAATATATATATATATATAATAATAAAAAGTGTACTGAATATTATAGTATAACATAATCAAGCAATAAAGTGAACATTATTGTTAAAAATCCTAAATTAAATTGTGGTTTACTTATTCTTGGTGCAGTGCGGCATAATATTGTGTAGAGACTCAGCCAAGTACTTGTGAAGTGTATGTGTTACAGTGTATTTTTGTATCTAGCAAACCAGCAGTGGAAAATCACACCAGCAGGAAAGACGCCGTCAACCCCTGAGAGTTATTGGATTCTTCAAGGCGCCGCCGAGGAAGAAACAATATGTAAACTTGAAGCACCTTTTATTTAATGCAGCAATAGATAAATCGAAATAAAGTTAAATTCTCTTAATTTCTCTCTTGCATTGATTTTTTTTCTGTTAGTTTCCAATGCTTAACAGATAAATGGTGCAACAACAAGCATAAATGACGCATAATAACTGTATTATTCTTTAATTTGATTTGTGCTTATAACTACTTTTAAGGCAGCTGCGCTGCCACTCTCGAATTGTATACCATTAAATGCGCACGTATGCTACCGAAATAAAAGCCGTAAAGTAAAATAAATATCGCCAAACATAAATGAATTCAAATTCACAAGTGTATACTTTTTTATTTCGATTGCTTAAATTAAAGTAATTTTTATATATGTATATATATATATATATAGAAGCGATAAACAAAATTCATCATATCTTTGCATCCTTTTGAAGTACGGGACGAAATTTATTACACATGTTAACGGGATCGGGAAAAGTAATTGTGTTAAGTTTGGTCAAAATCGGAGGGGGCTATGCCCCACCCCCCATACAAACGATAAACAAAATTCATCATATCTTTGCATCCTTTTAAAGTACGGGGACGAAATTTATTACACATGTTAATGGGATCGGGAAAAGTAATCGTGTTACGTTTGGTCAATATCGGAGGGGGCTATGCCCCACCCCCCTTGCAAGCGATAAACAACATTCATCATATCTTTGCATCCATCTGAGGTACGGGGACGAAATTTATTACACATGTTAACGGGATCGGGAAAAGTAATCGTGTTAAGTTTGGTCAATATCGGAGGGGGCTATGCCCCACCCCCCATAGAAGCGATAAACAAAATTCATCATATCTTTGCATCCTTTTGAAGTACGGGACGAAATTTATTACACATGTTAACGGGATCGGGAAAAGTAATTGTGTTAAGTTTGGTCAAAATCGGAGGGGGCTATGCCCCACCCCCCATACAAACGATAAACAAAATTCATCATATCTTTGCATCCTTTTAAAGTACGGGGACGAAATTTATTACACATGTTAATGGGATCGGGAAAAGTAATCGTGTTAAGTTTGGTCAAAAGGGGAGGGGCTATGCCCCACCCCCCATACAAGCGATAAACAAAATTCATCATATCTTTGCATCCTTTTGAAGTACGGGGACGAAATTTATTACACATGTTAATGAGATCGGGAAAAGTAATCGTGTTAAGTTTGGTCAAAATCGGAGGGGGCACAGCAAAGCGTGCCGGGTACAGCTAGTATATATATATATATATATATATATATATATATATATATATATATATATATATATATATATATGTATCAACGAACTTTTTTTTGTATTAATTCTTTTCATGAAAATTAATAATATTTTGATTTGTGATGCGTTGTATGTTGAGTTTAAGTATGTAATAGATATTTCTAACCCACTTACTTAAATGACCTTCAACCGTCTTTCGGTTATGGCCGCATTCAGGAAGGAGCTCCAGTTTCTGTAATCTTGTGCCCGCTGGCACCAGTTGTTTTTAATGCCAAGTACGGAGAGATCGCTCCATACCTGGGCATTCCAACGCGTGCCCGGTCGTCCTCTATTTCGGCGTCCACCAATCAAGTTTGGGCCCCCCATGTAAACCATGCGTGCTGGAGCTCCTTCATCCATTCGAATGAGGCATCCAGCCCAGTGCTGTCGTTGGAATTTTATGCGCTGGACTATGTCAACCTCAAATACCTCGTAAAGCTCGCGGTTCATACGGGACCTACTCTTGTCGCCGACTCTTGCCTAATAGGATGAAAAATCTTGTGGAGAATCACTCTGCGTCATACAGTAGGACCGGAAGTATCACCGTCTTATAGATCTTGATTTTCGTCTATCAAGAGAGGGCTTTACCTCTAATTTGCTTGCTCATTCCAAAATAGCATCTATTTGCTAGCGTGATTCTTCGCCTGATCTCCAGGCTGATGTTGTTTTTGCTAATTTTTTCGGATCCAATATTGGTGAAGTTTTCTACAACATTGCACTTGAAATTCTCCATCGTCACTGGCCGTTCAAGACGAGATGACGGCGTGCGAGAAGACACCAAGTACTTCGTCCCGTCCTCATTCACCTCTAGAGCCATGAACCGAGATTGTTTTTTAATCTCTGAGAACGGCTTGCTGACTCGCCGTTCTTGCATACTAATGATATCAATGTCATCAACGTATGAGAGCAGCAACTGCCCCCTCCGACCATGACCAAACTCACATCGCCTTCGGACATTTTAAATTTTTTGTTGTTTTTGTTCTCCATTTTGTACTTATAGGTTTTTTGTAGTAAAAATGTTGGGCTTTCAATTAAAAAAAGAAAAACAAATTAAAAATATCAGAAGGCCTCAAAAAGAAAAAAAATATTAATTCACAATTTTTCTATGTTAATTAAAAAATATTTTTAAAGGGCAGTAAATTACCTTTCAGAAACCATTTTAGAAGTTAAAATTGCTTGAATAGAAAAGAAGTTATGAGCTTTTGAATTTATCGATGTAGCCACCACCAAAAAATAGTTGGGGCTGTTCATGAATAATGCCCCATATATAGATAGCCGTTTCCCGCCCGCTTCGCTGGGCACCCGATACTATTTGATTGTATACCCTAGAATGGTCAGTACTTTCTACTAAGTTCGCACCTCCTTTCAACATGATTTATACAGTTCGTTCATTTATTTTACTTTTTTTCTTTCCCAATTATATAATCTACTCAGCGTAGTATAATAGAAGATAGATAGATTCCAACGCCCAAAAAAGTTAATATATTTTTTAACTAAAAGTTTTTATTTTTCGATTCTATCGTAATGCTAATGGGTATACAATATTTTTGGTTTTTTAATTTTGTGTATAAATATATAAATTGTTGGGTGTTCCAACTCGAGACCCAGCAACGTACAATTGCCCATGAGAAAAACATGGATTTTCTAAATTTAATCCAGCGATTGACAATGATTGTCCTTGTGCTTTGTTGATTGTAGCTAAAAATTCCGTTGGATAGTTTACGGCTTCCTCTTGTTGCAGTTGTTGTAGTTGGTGGTTAGGTTTGGAAATACTTTTTCCACCACAGCTTGCAGGGTCGGCTGTAGTTGGCAGAAATGAAATCTCTTTTGTTATGGGATCAGTTGGAATTTTGCCATTTCCGATGGCCAAAAGATGATTTGAAAACTTTTGAACTTATCCATCTTACAGTAAATGTACACGCATGTTCGTTGAGAGCGTGATTTTTCTGACTCGGTTCCATAAATATGATGCTTTCAAGCAAGCATTTAATTCATCGGCGGGCGTTGATCCAGGAATAACGGGCAATGTTTGGCGAAAATCACCTGCCAGAAGTATAAGAGCACCTCCCATCGGTTGACTATTTTCTCGGAAATCTCGCAAAGTCCGGTCTAACGCTTCAAGCGATTTCTTATGGGCCATGGTGCATTCTTCCCAAATTACAATTTTGCACCTTTTAAGGACTGTGGCCATTCCGGAGTTTTTACTGATGTTGCACGTCGGTGTTTCTGTTTGGTTAAAATTCAGTGGAAGCTTTAGTGCTAAATGCGCTGTTCGTCCACCACCGAGTAGCGTTGATGCGATTCCTGACGATGAAATTGCAAGTGCAATGCCATTCTGCATTCGAACCGACGCCAATATCAAATTGATGAGGAATGTTTTGCTAGTGATTCCAGAAGCATCTAAGAAAAATATTCCCCCAGTTACATTTGCAACTTGTTCCATGACTTTGTCGTACGCAATTTTTTGATCAGCAACTAAAAGTCTTGTTTGCGTTTCCATAAAGTGTTCTTGATTCACGTCGAATTGCAGTTCTCGTACCAGTGAGAAAGGATTTTGTTGTTGATAGATATGCACATATCTTCTATTAATATGAGAACTTCATTGAATATGTCGTCTGAATACTTCCGAATTCGGTCGTTCGCGCGTGCTTGCCTTAGAATATCTTCGCTGAGACTTTCGCGGTGTGTTTGCCATAGTTCTCGAGGATTTGATGGTGCTCATGTTCTTAATATGATCGCAAACAAAGATCGGATTTGCTTTGGATGACACGTAAGCGATGCCTCTGCTAATGTTTTGTTTCAATGTTGATCATTTTCTAGTAAGCCCAGTATCTGCCATGCTTCTCTATACGATTGATATCTCACTCCATCGACGGTTTTTAAGGCATCGAATGACGTTGGCCCTCTGATTGTATTCAAAAACAATCGCAAGAAATAACATTTCTCGTTGTTTGGATGAACAGTGTAAACCCGTCCCAAGGCATCTGAAGAATGAACACCAGCATATTCAGGAATGATTGCACCCTGCTTTCTTCGCATAAACTTTTTCGATATGTTCCAAGCATAATATTTTGGAACTATAGGATGCAACAATGTCTTAGCGAAGTTATCGGTCGAACATAGTTCAAAGAATGCGGTAAGAGTGATGTGTGGTGGCTGTTCGGCTCTAGCGCGTGACTTATGTATTTTAAAATACATAAAATAAAAAAATACGAACCGAAATATTTATCTTAAACGATTTGCGTTTTTATTCTTTAAGATTCGTCTTAAGACTACTTTTACATTTTTCTTGAACGTCGCTTTTAAGCTTCGCTCTGTTTGAAATGAAAAAATGCTTAGTTGACAAAACTGCAACAATGCTTTATACATTGTTGTTGTTTTGTTAACTTTTGAATATTCGGTTGCAACATTCACGTTTTGTTCTTTTGCAAACGGAAATGTTGCAGACGTCAATTCAGCATTGGTTTTTAATTACATATGAGTTGTGCTAATAAATAACGATCGCAGCGGCGACGCTTTCGTTATTTGCTTAAGCAGCAACTTTGTTATTAAGATACTTTTGAGCGATAATGCTGATGTCGTCGTTATCAGCATTATGGCTCAATGTGGAGTGGAGATACATAACTCCTCCCCTCTTTGTCTCAGGACACTCCTGGATCCTGTACTTATTTGCAATACTTCTTAATTTGTAAAGAATGTATATTAGTGTAGTACATAAAATTGCTATAATTATTAGTACAATTGCATCTGTTATTAATTTTTGTTCTTTTATTTCTTGGATTTCTTCGATATTTTTAAATTGGCTTAAAGTTATTTGCTTAAAAGATATATTATTAGTGTCGGAGCACATCATATATTATAAGTTAGAAATAAGTTACTAATGAATTATTATACATATAGAATTATCTTTTATCTAATTGCCATTTAAATATTTTGCACATCACTAACAGTCATATTTGCTATCTCCACTCAAGAGAGTGAGAGTTTTCTATTATCATTGTTCTTTATTTCGTACGCATAGGCTAAGCTAAATCATTGTTGTCATTTATAAGTTAGTTGAAAATAGAAGTGCATTAAAGCAGGCAGCAATCGGCTGGTTATAATTATAAGAATTTCTGCGCATTTTTATTTATGCACTCAGCGAGGCTGAGTCCGAACATTTGGCGACCGTGACAGGACGGTACGGCCGTTCTGAAAATAAATTACAATCGTCGGAGCCACTACCTCGACCACGGGATTCTTACATCGCCTGGAGAGATACATAGCTGCTACATCAAATACATTGGACAATCGTCGGAGCAACTACCTTGGCCACGGGATTATCACATCGCCTGGAAAGATAGCTGCTACATCAAGTCGTCGGAGTTGTTGCAACGCGACCAACGCATAATAGCGACAAAGGCAACAACAATTCAACATTGGAACGCTTTTAAAATTTCTACATACAAACATACAACAAGAAGAAATTGGAATTGACAACGACAACTATTCGCACATCGGAACCGTTACTCGAAACCGTAAGCTTAACCACATCATTCGATTTTGGAAATAAATATATATTTTTTACATATTTATTATTATATATATACATACATACGTATATGTATACATATTAGTTACATACATTTGCTCGCAACGGTAGTCATCTTCTCGATTTTTGTCTTAGTTGGGTAGCGAACTTAACAGTTTACACAACTTTGTTTTTTTACTGCACTCATTGAGTGATATTCGCAACGCATCACAACTGTACGATCTCGCTCACTCTTTGAGTTATTCTACACCACTTGCTACACTTATTCTGCGTTGAGCTATTTCGTTTGGTTATTTTCGTTTGGTTCTTTTTACACAATTAATTGCGTTTGGTTATTTCTGCTGCTGCTAACATGACAACAGTAGAAATAAAGCAGCAATTGGCTGCATTAAGCCAACAACGTACAACAATGGAAAAAAATATTCTTAGCATAAAAGTTCGCGTTGAAACGGAAAAAAAGAATAGTGATATACAAGCCTTAGAATGTCGTTCTAAAATTTTGGATTCGTATTTCGACCAAATATGCCAAGTACAAACAAGTATCGAAAAGTTTGACCCAACGGATAATAAACGCGAAGAAATTGAGGACATTTTTGTTGCAGCCAAAGCATTAATTCTTAAACTCACTACTCAGGGCAAGAAAGAAAAACTAGATGAGGCTAGTTTTTTGAATTCAACATGCATCAATGGACATCACAGTCGTTTACCTGCACTTATGTTACCGAAATTCGATGGCAAGTATGGTGACTACAAGCGATTTATCTCAGCATTTAAACATTTAGTGGATGATGACTTGTCTATCTCAATACTTGATAAGTTCAACTATTTATTGACGTGTCTCTTAGGTGCTGCTTTGAGCGTAGTTTCTTCGTTTCAAGTGATGGAGGAGAACTATCCAAAAGCGCTAAAACAGTTAAAGGATCGGTACGACAAAAGTGCTTATTTTTAATAAGCATATTTCAAGTTTGTTTGATATTTCAAGTATGCCGAAATCAGATGCAGTGTCACTTCGTTCAATGTTAGATAAAGTATCTGCACTGCGTTCATCTTTACTTTCTGTAGGCTCTGAGGAAAATGTTATCAACACAATTTTAATCCATTTAATTATGTTGAAGGTTGATGCAGACACTAAACAGGCTTATGAACGAGCGCAGGAGTACGAAGAGCTGCCAGAATGGAATGACTGCTATAAAATTGTTAGTAGGCACTGTCAATATCTAGAAAGTAATGCTAAACCCTAAACAAAAAGTGGAGAAACAAAAGGGCAGTAGCAAAAGAGCTTTCGTATCTACTCAGAGTAACTGTCCAAAATGTGCTTCTTCAGATCATTTTCTCGGAACATGTCCAACGTTTACATCATTAAGTGTTGCAGAGCGATTTCAATTTGTTAAACATTCGTCACTTTGCTTAAACTGTTTACGCAAAAACCACATGGCTACTCAATGCCAATCAAAAGCTCGTTGTCGTGTATGTCAAGGTTTACACCACACGTCCTTACATCGGTTTGCTCAATCGGAGCAAAATTCAGCATTACGAGCACAGGCTCAGCTGAAAACTCAAGATCATCAATCGCATACTTCAATAAATCATGATGTTTCACTGATATCACGGCATTCACGGCGTGCACTCATTCCTACAGCTATTGTACTCATTCAAGACAAGTTTGGTACATACCAGCCTGCACGCGCGTTGCTTGATTCCGGTTCTGAAATTAATTTTATTACGGAAGAACTGGCTAAGCTGTTACAATTGCAATTTGAAAGGCAAACATATGAAATTTCAGGCATAGCTGACGTACGTACTCGTATGAAGCATTCAGTTCTAACAACCATTCGGTCAAGACTGTCAATTGAAATTAAATTTTGCTGTTACTAACTCAATATCACTCAGTCAACCTGAGAAATTTATTAGCACGTCCGGATGGAACATACCCGATGGAATCGAGTTGGCTGACCCTGAGTTCTACACACCTCACAAAATAGATTTGTTAATTAGCACACAAGAATTTTTTGATTAATTAACAGGAGGCAAAATAGCACTAAGACCAGGCCTACCGTGCTTACTTTACACATTAGGATGGATTATTGGCGGCAAAATCGACGACAGCATTCGCTCCAGTGTCTTCAAGTGCAAGACTGAAAATGATAAACCTTATTCTGCGGATGAGCAGGCCTGTGATGATCATTTCATGAAGCACAGTAAGCTACTTGATTTAGGACGAGTTCAAGTTAGCTTACCATTTAAGGAATCACCAGAGAAGCCTGGGAGTTCACTAGAAAACTCTAAACGAAGATTCTTACAAATTGAACGGCGCCTGGAAAGGCACACACCACTTAAAACTATGTACACGGCATTCATGGATGAATATTTAAAACTTCATCACATGCAACCTATAACAGAATTCGATGTTACTAAGCCGCATTACGTGATACCACATCACTGCGTAATACGACCCTAATGATGGTGAAGCGCTAACCCCAGCGCATCTACTTATTGGTTCGTCACTCATGGCATTACCTGAGCCAGCGGTCGATGACAATAAAGTGAAAATAGAAGTGAAATTAAAGCAGGCAGCAATCGGCTGGTTATAATTATAAGAATTTCTACCCATTTTTATTTATGCACTCAGCACTCAGTCCGAACAATTAGAGAAATTATACTTTTTCGCAGAAAAGTTTACGACAATTTTTTTTGTTTGTATGTGTACCTTCTATTGTTGAAAATTTCGTTATTGATAATAACGGTACAATTATTGTGTTTCCTGATATTGTTTCGTTATTTTCTTTATTGTTACAAATTTCTTTTATTTCGATATTTCTTACATTTCGTACTAGTATTGTGGAATCGTCTATTTCTTCTATTTTGATATCTGTATCTTTTACAAGTTTACAATTATTTAGGAAAACACAATTTTTGCTAGATTTTAGCTCATTAAGTGTTTTATATGGGTCGTACTTATACGTTTTATTGTCTATTTTTACTATTAGTTCGTCTTCCGAATCAATTTTGTAGTAGTCTTTGTAAGTAATAGGTGTTATTAATATGATGTGAGTCTGTATGAAATTAGTTGGAAATTTAATAGTGAATATTAGTGTGTTATTATAGTACATCACCCCCATTCGGATGAGTTTAATTTTGTAAAAATCGATTTTAAATTTTTCTATTTCTCCGCTAGTTAGTATAGAAGGATGGAAGATATTATACCTAGCCGAAGCTATAGTGTTTTGGATTTCTTCTACTTTACTTTGTAAGAATTTTAGTTTGATTAGTTGGTCATGATAGAGGATATCGCTTCTGATATCATTGTTGAATGACTGGATATGGTTAAAGTTTCTTGTTATTTGTACTCTATCGTCTACTATTGTTTCTTTTAATGAATTAATGGACATGTTAATGGCATTGTTAATATGTATTTGTTTGTTAATTGTTTCTATTATTTGGTGATTGTTATCATGATTATTTTGAATGTGTTCTAAAATATTTTGTCTGTCGGTATCGTCCATTAAGCCAAATAGCCATTTTTGTCCGCTACCAACTATGTTGAACAATTTGGCTTCTTCTTTGTGCCGCACATTTTTGTAGTTTTTTATAAAACCTACCTCTCTGCCCTCTTGGTAAAGCTCTCTTTTATTATTGTTTTTTTCTATTATGGTAATTTTTTTGTTTTGTTTTGCTCGTGTAGTTCATTATGGTTAATTTTACTATTTTGTACATCGAATAGTGTACATTTTATAGTAGTATAATATGTGTTGTTATAATAAACCATGGCTTTTGCCATTTGTCCGATTATTTGTCTTTTCTCATCAATGTTAAGTTTTCGAATTTTTTCTGGTATGGTATTATTTAATCTTTCTATGTCGTTATTACCGGTATGGCTATTGGGTTTTGTAGAATGGTATTCAATACCTTGTTCTTGTAAGAATTCTCTCACATTACTATTGTTGAATTCATTGTCGAATACAAATTTTTTGACTTTTTCTTTAACTGCTAGAAACTGTTGAATATTATCAACAATTGTTCTGCTATTTCTGTCTGTTATTGGGAAACATGTTGCATGTTTCGAGAATTTATCAATGAATATTATAAATGATTGTTTTGAATTGACATAAGACAATATGGACAATTTCGTTTATGGTTTTTAGTGTTTCGGTTATGTGAAATTTATTTTTGATCAGGTTACGATCATATTTGCCACCAGTGCAAGTATCGCAATTATTTATGATTTTATGAATGTGATCTTTAAGTTTTGGGTTGTATATTTTTGATTTCAGTAGTTCGTAGGTAGCTATTATGCCACAGTGACCGCTCTCATTTTTGTGGAACAAGGCGATTTGTTTGTTGAGTTCTTCGGGGTTTTCTATATCTTTCGCCAGTTTAGAACATTTCACAAATTTTATGTTACGGTTATTGTCAAATTCCTTTACGAGAATTTTTTGTATTTTATTATACTCATGATAGTTTAGATATGAATATATTACTATCTTACCTTTTGTGATTTCTCTTCGGATGATGTTAATGACATTATTATTATTAATGTCTCTACTGTCAATATACATTTGTTTGTTATTGAATACATTCGTGACGTTTTTATTTTTTTCATCCACTATTATTATTTGAATAGGGAATCTGTTTACTACTGTATCCAATATAGAGATATAGTTTTGCAAGTCTTCCTCTTGAGAGTGAACTGTTTGCACTTCTATTGAATCATTATCTTCCTCTGTGATAAGGCATAAGTCTTCCTCTTGAGGGTCGACAGCCTGAGCATCTTGTGCTTCGTTCGTATTTAATTCATCATTTCCATGATTTATTTCATCTTCTGCTATTCTACTAAGAAAATCAGCTATGTGATTATTTTTTCCTTTTATATAACCTAAAGTAAAATTGTATTCTGCTAGGTTTATTAACCATCGCAATAACCTTGGGGTTATATCTTTGCCTGAGTACTTAGATATCAGCCACTTAAGTGGTTGATGGTCACTTTCTAAGTCAAATTCTCTACCGTATACATAGGGACGGAAGTACTTAACTGCCCAAACTATTGCGAGTAGTTCTCTATAACTGCATAGTTTATTTCGTGTTTGTTGAGAGTTCTAGAGGCGTAAGCTATTGGATGTCCTTCTTGTGAGAGAACGGCTCCAACTGCAAATTTACTTGCATCTGTTGTAATTTAAAATTTTTTCTCGAAGTTGGGATATCGTAATATTGGTGAACTAGTTACGAGATCTTTCAATTTTTCAAATGCCGCAATGTAGTTCGGATCATTTGTGTTTATTTTGTTTTGTGTTTAGTGTTTAGAAAACGAGTCATTGGATGTGCTATTTTTGAGTAGTCTTTCATAAATTTTCTGTAAAATCCTGTCATACCTAAGAAGGATTTTATTTGTTTTGTGTTTTTAGGTAATTTTAGTTTCTGAATAACATAAACTTTGTCGGGGTTTGGTTTTACCCCTTGTGTCGTCAGGACATGCCCTAAAAATTGTGTTTCTTTCTTAAGAAAGTCGCACTTATCAATTTGAATTTTTAATTGAGCCTTACGTAAGGCTCGAAATATGGCATCTATATTTGCGAAATGCTCTTCTAATGAAGTGCTAAATATAAGTATGTCGTCCACGTAGACAACACAAGTTTTATTAATAAAGTCTTTTAGTACTTTATTCATCATCCTTTGGAAGGTTGATGGTGCGTTCTTGAGGCCAAAAGGCATTCGAACGAATTCATAGTGCCCTCGTGGGGTTGAGAACGCTATTTTTGCTCTGTCTACCTCTCTAACTAAGATTTGGTAAAATCCTTTAGCTAGGTCAAGTGTGGTAAAATATTGAGCCCGTCCCAATTTGTCTAATATTGTGATTAGATTTGGGATTGGGTACTTATCGTCGATTGTAAATTCGTTGAATTTACGATAATCGATGACTATTCTATATTTCTTTTTTTTTCGAATTATCGAGCTTTTTCTCCACCACCCATAAGGGCTGTTATAAGGTGAATTACTTTCTTCAATTATGTTTTGTTTGAGCATATCTTCTATATGTCTTTCGATTTCCTCTTCGTAAATTTGAGGATATCTGTATATTTTCGAGTAGAGTGGCTTATCGCTTGAAGTAACTATTTCGTGGTGTACTTCGGTAGTGGCTGACAAAATGTCGCCTTCATTAAAGAATAAGTCTCTAAACTCATTTAGAAGTTGGGTTATCTTATTATGCACTTCTTGGTTTAAGTGTTTGAAATCGAATTTATTGTCAAACTCCTCTATTGTCTCTAGCATTGAGATATTTTCCATGTATTTTGGATAGTCGAATTCTTCGAAGTAGATTTTTTTCTCGAAAATCTCCACAAATCGAAGTTCATTATTTATTTTTGCGTTAAAGGGAATTAAAAAGTTTTGGCCAATAATGCCTGAAAACTGATCATTTTTGAAGTCGATCAATTTCCATTGAACGGTGCCTCTTCCACTGAATTCTTTGGGGAAGGGTGTTATTACAGCACTTTGAACTCTATTTACACCGTTAAGGGTTTTATAATAGTGTGGGTTCTGTAATGGAACTGATGGATAAGCTTCTATTAGGGTATTTGGTTTCAGGATACTAGTTGTAGACCCAGTGTCTATTAAGCACCTGATTTTCTGTTTCCCAATAGTAATTGTTACTATGGGTAATGTAGATTTTGAGGCAACAATTAAAAATTTACTTCCTCATTGACCTCTGATTGGGTGTCTTGGAGGGTATCTACCTCCATACAAGAGGGTCCCTCAAATGATCCCGTATTTTGGGTATCAACGCTCATATATGAAGTTCGGGTCTGAGTTAGTATTACCAAAGTTTTGATTGTTTTTCGGGTAATCATTTTGGTCATTGTGATTTTTATAAGAATTGTTAGTATTATTATTGTTATTTCGATTGTTGTATGAATTACGGTTCTGGTTATTATTAAAACCAGTATTATTACGGTTTTTGTTATTGTTATGACCGGTATTATTACGGTTTTGGTTATTGTTATTACTGGTGTTATTTTGGTTTTTATTAAAACCAACATTATTTTGGTTTGGGTTATTATTATAACCGGCATTATTTTGGTTTTGGTTATTATTATAACCAGTGTTATTATGGTTGTTGTTAGTATTATTGCCAGATTGATTGTTATTATTATTTTGCGGTCTGGGCTTTTTATGTTTATAATGAATAGCTATCGTCTAGTAGTTTGAGTTTGGTAAATTTTGAAATTACGTCTTCTAATTTCATGTTTTCGTCAATATTATGGCTTACTAGCCCATCGATTTTTTCACCTAGTATACAAATTAAATCCCTATCGACTTACATAGATTGATAAGGGGAAAAGATTTTATCTACTAATTCGTACAATATATTTAAATAATTTTTTGCCTTTTGTAATATTGCAAATAGTTCTCTTAAATTACTTACTTTAATCATTCAGCACATATTATAGATGTCGCCAAAGGTTGTCCTTGGTTTGAAGTGCTGTTTTAATTTTTCTTTTACTTCTGGTCACTTTGGGGTTTGTAGAAATTCTTGCGACAAATTAGTCGTTTCGCCTCGAAGTTTTTCATTACGTATTACGTTGGTCCCAAATGAGTTAAGTCATTGTTATTTCCAGACAACGCTACGATTTGGTCTACAGATTTTATGAACTGCACCAAGTAGCTTGTGTTGTTCAGCGGCTGTATAGCCCTGAATTGATTAAGAACATCCTTCGGGGTCAGGCCTCGACTGTTGGACATCTGAAGTTGTTGTTGTGGTTGTTGTAACTGTTGTTGTTGCTGGAGTTGGTCCTGCAGCTGGTTAATTGCTGCCTCCTTTTGTCTTATGCATTCGAACATTTGTTCTTCGTTCATTTTTAGTCCACTTTGTCCACTTTTGTAAGAACAAGAAAAAAAATTTTTATTTTTTTTTTTATTTTTTTTTTATTTAAAAAAAAAAAGCTTTATATTTAAGGACTTTATTTTTCTTAGTTCGCTTTAAAAACTTGTACCAATTTTATTAATATACTTTAGTATATGTTTCCTCTGGTGTTAACTTTAATAGGCTTTATTAAACTTTTATTTATTAATATACTTTTGTATATTTTTATACACTGTTTATTCTGGTGTTAACTTTAGTAAGCTTTATTAAACTTTTATTTATTAATATACTTTAGTATATTTTTGTACACTGTTCACTGTTTATTCTGGTGTTAACTTTAATAAACTTTATTAAACTTTTATTTATTAATATACTTAAGTAAATTTTTAAACACTGTTCACTGTTTAGTTTGGTGTTAGTTAACTTCGGTCAACTTTATACGAAACTTCACTTTTGTCGCTTAAGCGTTACTAGTTTTGTTCTTTATTAATATCTTTGGATATTAACTCCACGACTGCGCCACTTATGTATTTTAAAATACATAAAATAAAAAAATACGAACCGAAATATTTATTTTAAACGATTTGCGTTTTTATTGTTTAATATTCGTCTTAAGACTACTTTTACATTTTTCTTGAACGTCGCTTCTAAGCTTCGCTCTGTTTGAAATGAAAAAATGCTTAGTTGACAAAACTGCAACAATGCTTTATACATTGTTGTTGTTTTGTTAACTTTTGAATATTCGGTTGCAACATTCACGTTTTGTTCTTTTGCAAACGGAAATGTTGCAGACGTCAATTCAGCATTGGTTTTTAATTACATATGAGTTGTGCTAATAAATAACGATCGCAGCGGCGAAGCTTTCGTTATTTGCTTAAGCAGCAACTTTGTTATTAAGATACTTTTGAGCGATAATGCTGATGTCGTCGTTATCAGCATTATGGCTCAATGTGGAGTGGAGATACATAACTCGTGCGTTTTGATCAGTAAAGTAAACCCGCTGGCCATTTTCCAAATGAACAACTAAATGTTGAACTGGTGGATATCGTTCATGTATGTTGAACGAAAATATGCGCTATGCTGCCTCGTTGCTGCTGATGTAGCACCCCATTTGAAATTGTTCGATTTCATCACCCGAATGTTCTAGTCCCAAAACTGACATATCACTGCCTTTAGTTACGTATTTGCAGATCTATTTGATTGATTTCACAGAATTGCAGTTCTCGACATTAATGTGAGCATCAAACATTTTTAATAGGAGAGGCGAGTAGGGAACAATCCACCTGTTGTCAATGTCCAAATAAACATTTCGCACTTTGATCTGTGTTGTGTGGCCTCCATCTTCGGGTTTTCTGCGCCTGTACAGAGGGTATCCATCATTCCCAGTTTGCGTTTCGCGGACCAGTTGGCGCGGATAACGCTTTGTACATTTTCCTTCCTTCATGCATGGTGATTTTGGATTTATTTCTCCACATGGCCCATGTACCATATGTTTCTGCACAGTTTCGAAAAGAACACGGTCCTCGAATTTATTAAGAAGCTCGGCAGATTGATGGCGTTGAAACAATTTTTTCTTTCAACCAAATCAAGATGTGTGCGTGAGGTACTCCAAAAATATGATTCTTGGTGATGACGTCCATTAACCTTATCATTTTTTGTTTGAAGACGCGCGAAATAAGATCATGTCTGTGGGTAGATGACTGCCCAACGAAAAGGAGATCTGTTATTTCTGGCCATTTTGGATTGCAATTAACGGACGAAAGTTTAATACCGATTTAATTTCCGCCAATACTGTCGTCATTTCTCCGAAAGTAAGCTTCACTTCTTTAATTGCCCCCTTCAGATGATATTCCAGCGCTTTTACATCAGCTTCCCATATACCACCAAAATGTGCTCCTGCCGGGGGAATAAAGTGCGAAGGAATATTTTCATTGGCCAGAGTCGGAGCAACTTCAGAATTCTTTTTATGCATTTTTTAAATTCTGAATTTAACCATCTGTTCGCACCAACAAAATTTGTGCCGTTGTCCGAGTACAACAAATCTTCGCAATACTGCTATAAACGCATCTGTCGATAAATCGCTTACTGCATTCAGATGAATTGCCTTTATAGATAAGCATACAAATATTGCGAATTAATCTTTAAATGATTTTTGGCCTCGACCTTTAGAGCATCGCATATTAACTGGACCCACGTAGTCGACACCCGTGAATGTAAATGGACTTGACGGTAGTACTCGTTCTTGAGGTAAATCGCCCATTAGCTGTTTTGCTCCATCCTGTCGTTACCGAATACATTTAGGACACGTTCGAATGAAGCTTTTGACTGCGTTGCTAATCGTCCACCGACTTTTAATATTCCATTTCCATCCAAAAATGGATTTAGACCGATGATTTTGCTTGTAGTTTTAACTGGCACTCTATTTAGCAAGTTATGGATTTCCTCCCTCGCTAAAGTATCGTCGTTGCTTTAATTTAATTATTAAAGCGGAAGCCTTCTGGATTTCAAATGCTGACAAGTGCTCCTTTCGCTGTTCTTTGCTTTATTTATACCACCTTAGAATATATGCAAGAATTCGTTGCTGTTTTAGCTTACTGGAGCAGGGGTTTATAAGTTTATCGATAAATTCATCTTGGCTCTTTGATGTTACTAATATGTATTTTTGTTTGATTTATTGATTCTTCATATGTTGTTGGCCATTGCTCCTTTGTTAAAGTCAGCCACCAAGGCCCTTTCCACCAAATATCTAGTTTCATTAATAAAGCTAGCGTGGTTCCTCTCGACGCGACGTCTGCAGGATTATCTTTCGATGTAACGTGTTGCTATTTTGCATCAGGAATGTTCTCATGAATTTCAGCTACCCGACTTTTTTTAAATTTGTCTTTGTTTTTAGCGTTATTGATCCATCTCAATGTAATTGTTGAATCACTCCAAGCATACACTTTACACGTTCTGTTAAGGATGGACAATTCTTTGCGGGTCAATTTTGCTAGAAGATGTGCAGCGCAAAGTTCCAATTCTGGCAATGTATTTCTATTTTTTAGTGGATTGACTTTCGTTTTTGCTGTTAATAGGATTATTGAACTGCCCACCTTAGCGTAAAAAAATGCAGCATAAGTTTTTTCAGATGCGTCGCTAAGTCCATGAATCTCAAATATTGCTCTGTTATACATTCCTACCTATCGAGAAATTCGAAGGTCGGCAATATTTTCGGCGAATTGCTGCCATTCATTGACAAGAACGTCTGGCAATTTTTCATCCCATGTAGATTTATCAATCCAAAGTTTATGCATGTATAGCTTAGCTACGACCTTGACTGGAGACAGCCAATGGGTCAAATATTTGCGCTATCTGCGATAAAATGCCTTTTTTCGTGCTATTTACATTTTTTAAGTTTATTTTAAACTTAAATTCTTCTTCTCTTGGATACCAGTGTAAACCAAGTCTTTAAAGGATTAATTTTCATCAATCTGTATGACGTCGTTATCAGTTTGAATTTCTATAGTTTTCGTTATTATTTTGGATTTTGATAGCCATTTCCTCAGGTTGAATCCAAATGTGTGAAGGTGATCTTTAATTGACCGTTGTATTTTTTGACATTGCTGTGTAGTATCTGCTTCCGTCATCAGGACATCCGTATAAAAATCTTCCTTTATTATTTTTTGCATCCAATCCATATTATTCACACATCTATCTGCTATCTCGAACAACGTTCGAACTGCCAGGAAAGGTGCTGATGCGATGCCATAGGTAACGGTGTTCAGTTCGTACTCTTCTTCTTTATTCGTAAATTTGTTATGATATGCTCTATCTTTTTCTACAACTTTAATCTGCCTGTACATCTTCTCAACATCTGCTGTGAGCGCTACTTTCCAACATCGCCATTTTAGTAAAATGTCGAATATATCGCGTTGTAGCTTTGGACCAGTATACATTACGTCGTTGAGGATTTTAAAATTCGACGATTTAGCTGAAGTGTCGAAGACCACTCGTAGCTTTGTTGTAGTACTATCTTCTCGCAATACTGCGTGATACGGAAGATAATATTTTGCTGATGGTCCGCTAATGACTTTCGACCCAAGACTAATGTATTCTGTGATGAACTGTTCATAACTTTCTTTAAGTTTATAATCCTTCTTAAATTTGTTCTCCATCGAGATTAGACGTGCCATTGCTTGTCTTTTTGAGTCACCAAGTTCGATGTCATCTTTAAAGGATATTTGAACAATAAAACGTCAATCATTGTCTCGTTTCACGGTTTCGGAAAATTTTTGTAGACAAATATCTTCGTCGATTTCGTTGGTTTCGAATTCTCCTACTTCTTCCAACTCCCAAAATTTCTCGTCTTACCGTTGCTTAACCATGCCAGATAGTATTTAGCCAAATTTAGTCGCTTGCTGTACTACACCATTCATCTTTATAACGCCATATTCTATAATTTCGCCAAACAGATCTTCTCCAATTACCATGTCAATCCTGTTATGCTTAGTTAGTCCATTTCTGTAGATCATATTCGAATGGCTGATCTAGTTGCGCACTAGTCAGCGATGGTAAAATAATTGCGTCGACTTCTTCCACAAAGTTGCTCATAAATCGAGGTTTAATTTCAATTTTCACTTTGTAGTTGGGTTCACCAACCACCGCTTCACCAAGTCCATGAATCTTCGTTTTTGTTTTTATTCGTGGAACTTGTAATATTTGTGAAGCTTCTGTAGATATGGCGGTAATTTGAGCGCCCTGATCTATAAGAGCTCTGAGTAACATATACTCGCCATTTACTGCTTTTACTTTTATTTGAGCAGTTGCCAGAATTACAGCCGCAGATGAGTTAGTTGAAGCCATGGCATTTCTTCTATTGCCATTCATCAACTGCTCTCCATGCAGTAAATCGTGGTGACTTTTTGAGCATATACTGCATTTAGCGTTTGGTGTTGAACATTTCTCACTGTACTTGTGGTTACTGCATCTAAAGCATAGGTTTTGTTCCCTAGCAAATTTTCGCCGTTCTTCGATGGAAATTGACTGTAGTCTTCTGCATTGTTGTGTGATTGTGGTACTTGCAGAAGAAACACATTTTTCTTATTGATTGAGCTGCATCTGCTGAGACGTGATGATTCTTGAGTTTCGGTTTCGGCTCAATCGATGAATCCTTTTCCTAATGCTCAAATAGCATTAAGGCACTCATTAGTTGTGTCCAGTAGTTGCCTGACACTTTCCGCATTGTCGCTGTTTATTTGCGGTTGATCTAAAATCCTATCCCACTGGGTCGAAAGTAATATTCTTTTATTTTCGTACCTTTGTTTTAGAAGCGTCCATGCAACATTGTAACTGTTGCTTGAGATCTGTAGATGTTGAATTAATCGAGCAGCTTCTCCTTTCAAACATTGACGAAGACGCAACATTTTTTTTTCCGAATTTGATATGCGCAAATTATCATGCACCACATCTTGGAATAGATTGTAAAATGTTGCCCATTCTTTGTAGTCCCCGAAAAATTTTGGTATTTTTAATTTTTCGAGCTCCAAGCAATTCCATTGGTTATTTGGCTGGATTCTCGACTCTTTTTCGTTATTCGGATGCTTCATTAAGTGCAATAATGCAAGATTGTCGATTAAAACATCTGCTTCAACGTCTTCTAGATTTGCTATTTCGTTCGCATATAGCAATTGAAGCTCATCGACCCTCTTATCAATCAGGTTAGTTTTAGATTTTCCGACATTCGCAAAGTTTTCTTCTTCAAAGTATTTTATGCGATAAGCAGTTCGTGTTTTGGAACCGAGTCCATCCACATTAGAATTTTGTTGACTTATTTACGGCACCGTCTTCTAGTCTGAATTTGGTTCGGTTATCTCTAACTTCACAAAATCGTCGTCATGTGCTTTATTTAATGCCAACATAATTTCACTATATTTTTTGATAGTGCTTTCATACATATAGTTAAAAAAAAATTCTCTGAGCCCAGCCCATCCGCCATTAACTTAAGGTGGTTAGCTTCTAGGTCTTTTCTATAATTTTTAAGACACTTTATAATTTCAGGGCATGAGCTTTTCCGGACATTTTTCGCACTGATTCTGTTGTAAAGCTGCAAAATTTTTTATGCATTTTTCTTCTGAGCATCAATTATTTTCGCTCTATTGATCAAATTTTATCACTTTTCTTTCACTGAACACACACAAGTAAACTATAAGGGGTAGTTTTTAGTCGTCTGGTTGACTGCTTTGCCTCAACTCACAGCGGGATAAAGTTTAACTTGTATTGTTCACCATAAATTTGAAAATGCAGTGACTTGCCAATACGCTCAAAACTTTTGTTTTTTCACTTTATTTTGGTGTTCTAGCCCAAAGTACGCTTAGTCTGCTGTTTCTAACCTCATGCACGCTCTTTAACATTCCTGTATTTTTTATTTTTTTCACTTTTCTTGGTGTTATAAGCCCCAAGAACGCCTAGTGTGCTGTTTAGCCTCAGACACGCTTTTTATTTAGATACCTAGATTTTCTCAAGGCTCTAAAGGACGAAGCGATTATATACCCCGATTTTCAAGGCTCGAATGACCAAAATGTTATAAGGAATATGCGTTTGAATTAAGCTACATCCACCGTATGAGTATTTGTAAGATACTGTTTTATTATTTCTTAATTTCATGCTTACATAACATTTCTTATTCACTCTTAAATATAGCGTTGGTCTTAATGTATAGCCGCTGTGGTCCTTATCAGCATATGGCCATGTGTGTCCGCTGGGGTCTTTTGTTTCATCAACAGATAGCAATTTTATGTATGTTTTGAACATATATCTATCAGAAGCTCACTTATTTATGGCTACTCAGATTTTGCTTTGGCTAAGTGGACTGTATTTTTTATTATATGTATTAAAACATAATACCTAGATGTTAATTCTTATTTTATCTGTGTATTTCTTTTTCTCATCATTATTTCTATTTGATCGGCTATCGCTGTAAACTGCAGTTTTACGACCCAAACATTCAAACGAAATAAGCAAGCATATCACTGTAGATATGCTTCGTTTTATCTGTCGCAGATACTGTAACGACCACACAGATGGATGGAGGAACAGTGGATATTATTTTTGTCACAGTGACGCAGCAATTCGTGCTTAATTTATATATGAAGCATAACAAAATTTTGAAGAAACGATATGTCGGCGACTTAGACAAGATGCAACATTAAATTAAAACACAATAATCCACATGGATTGGTTAGAAAATGCTTGTCGTATTTATGAAAGTAAAAGTAGATTTGATAAGTCGTATACATGTTTTGCCCTAAACAGACCCATACTCAAAGTTACCTAAATATACAAATATTTTAGTTGAGTGTTTTAATAAAACTCGACTATTAATTGACGAACGAAGAGAAAAACTAACCAGAAAACACTGGGCTCAAGTATCGAAGATCTTATCCAAGTCTAGAGATACTTTACTAACTGTAAAAAACAGACACAATTTGGAAATTTCCATTCCATCAATTCGAAACACACCCTTGGCGCTAGAATCAGATGAAGAGCCTGAACCAGCACAAGAAGAAGTAAAAAAACTTGTGTTAGATGTGGAAACACAACCGCCCCAGCAGTAGTAATTACTGAATTGTCAAAACAGGATTGTTCTGATTCAGACGAAAGTTCAAATAGTAGAATCATAGAACAAAAATCTACAAACATGGTAGATACGTGAATTGCCGATAGATCTTAATCTATAATCCTACTAATATTATAAATGCGAAAGTTTGTATGGATGTATGGATGTGTGGATGTATGGATGTATGTATGTATGGATGGATGTATGTTCCTCTCTTACGGCTAAACCGCTCAACCAATTCGTATGAATTTTTGTATAAAGATAGATGGGATGATGGAAAAGAACATAGGCTACGTTTTGACAAAATCGAAAGGCGACGTTGCCCCACCACCATATAAGCGATAATCAAAATTTGTCATATCTTTGCATCCATTTAAGGTACAGAGATGAAATTTGGTATACATATTAAAAGGATCAAGAGAAGTCAACCTGTTAAGTTTGGTCAAAATCGGAGGGGGCGTTGCCCCACCCCCCATATAAGCGATAATAAAAATTTGTCATACTTTAACATCCATTTAAAGTACAGAGATGAAATTTGGTATACATGTTAAGAGGATCAGGAGAAGTAAACCTATTAAGTTTGGTCAAAATCGGAAGGGGCATTGCCCCTCACCCTATATAAGCGATAATCCAAACTTGTCATATCTTTGCATCCATTTAAGGTACAGAGATGAAATTTAGCACACATGTTAACATGATCAGGAGAAATCAATGTGTTAAGTTTGGTCAAAATCGGAGGGGGCGTTGCCCCACCACCCATACAAGCGATAATAAAAATTTTTCATATTTTTGCATCCATTTAAGGTACAGAGATTAAATTTGGTGTACATGTTAAGAGGATCATAACTAACTACTTTTTCGTTTTGCCTTAGTTCTGAAACTATATTTTACAAAACTAAAAAACATGCTTTAGTAACAGGTCGAACTAACAAGTATAAAATAATTTATAAAATAATTGTAAAATAATTAACACAAATATTCATATCGTTTCATAAAAATATTAGGTTCTGGAAATCAATAGTCTAAAATTGTTCACAAATGAACATAGATCTGTGTTGTCACCATCTGCAATAGATAAAGCGAAGCGAAGCATGACAGTGATATGCTTGCTTGTGTCGTTCGATGTTTGGGTCGTAAAACTGTAGTTCACAGCGATAGCAGATAAACTAGAAATAACATCTAGGTATAATATTCCAATACAATATACAATACAGTCCACTTAATCGAAAGAGCATAATCTGTGCAGCCATAAAACACTGAGCTGCTGATAGATATATGTTTAAAACAAACATAAACTGCTACCTGTTGATGAAGCAAAGTACCCCAGCGGACACACATTGTTATATGCTGATAAGGACAACGCAGCGCAGCTATAGATTAAGACAAACGCTATATTTAACATAGAATAAAAATTGTATATAAGCATTAAGTAATGAAATAATAAAACAGTATCTTACAACTACTCAAACCGTGCGTGTAATATAACAAAAATATTAATTTGATGGAGCTATCTCTAAAAGTAGAGATACGGCAGGTTTTTATTGCGTTGAAAAAAAGTTACAAACATCTACAAACTTCAAGTAAAAGTGAGATATCAGGTTAGAACATCATAGGAAAAAATAAACAAAAATACTTTTTATCGAAATCTACGCGGACGAAGTCGCGGGTAAAAGCTAGTCATATATAAAGGAAAATTCTTTTGCAATTCCTGAATTTAATGGAAGGAAAATTAAATTTCAAAGATTCCTTACTGCGCTCAGATTGGTTTATCTTACAAAAGCACCACACGAAAATATTGCAGTCGAAGTCATTAAATCTAAAAAAATATAAGTTCCAAAATGAGATAACTATTAAAGGCATAATAAGTAAGGTACAAGCAACTTTTGTCGGTGAAACATTAGACGTCGTAAAGGCAGAAAGTAAAGTAAAGAAATAAAATTGAGAATTTGCGTAAAATGCTTGAATCTTCGTATATCTATGAAGGTTTAGGTGCAGAACATGCACGTGTGGTATCTTTTAAACCACAAAACACTATTTTAAAACGGCAGGTTCATACAATACGCCCGCCGACAGTTGCAGACGATGAAACGCCGACACCTCAAGGATCAAAGCTGACAAGACGAGGTGTGCATAGAAGGAAGAAAATAAAAATTGCATTTTCTGCCCCCCCGCAGAATGTTCACAAATGAACATAGATCTGTGTTGTCACCATCTGCAATAGATAAAGCGAAGCGAAGCATGACAGTGATATGCTTGCTTGTGTC
>JAWNNP010000800.1:0-10458 GCA_035044805.1 Leucophenga maculata
GTAGTAATATTCACTTCCAACCCACTATGCAATGAGGTTGCGCTTGCTCTATTGTGAGCGCAGCATATATAGAAGTATGTGTGTTTAAGTTTCTATCCAGTAGTCTGTCTTGCTCTGTCTCGTAACCATAAGCAAAGAAGTGTATGTCTTTGCTTCTCTTTAGTTTTAAGTATGCAATGTGGAATGTAAAAAAGACGAACGAAATAAAAGGCAGTCTTGTGAAGAGCATTGAACAGAAACAACCACCGGCTTATTACTGACTTCAGGTCAAAAGTGGGCATGTGCCTACATATACAAAAAAAAAATAAGTAATAAAGTAATAATTATAAACTTATTATGAGCGACAACGTGGAGCACCAAGGGAAAGACGAGCAAGACGCTGACAACATCGAAACGAAAAAAGCCCCGGCAGCGCGGATCACCAACAACGAATCAAAGAGGACGCCAAATACGTGGTGGAGCAGCGACGTGAAAAGGCGGGCGACGACGCAGAATGGAAGCAAAGCAGTGACAAAGGTGACAACGAAGAAAACGACAACAGCGCACAACAACAGCGTAATGACAAAGCGTACGACGGCGCAGAGCAACAACAGTGTGTTGTTGGTAAGGAAGATGGCGGCAATGGCGTAGACAGCGAAGGCACAATTTTCGACGGCGCAAACAACAACAGCATTACTACAACGGCGCAAACTACAACGTTGTTAACTACGACGGCGTTAACGACAACGGCGCTAACTTTGACGGCGCAGAGGATATAGATAAAAATAAAAATGGCAGACTAGGGTTAAATGACAACGGTGGACAACGTTTGAATAACAATGGCAGACAACTTTTAGATGACAACGGCGGACAACGTACGAATAACAATGGCAGACAACTTTTAGATGACAACGGTGGACAAATTTCGATCAACAATGGCACACAACGGTTAGATGAAAACGGTGGACAACGATCAAATAACAACGGCAGACAACGCTTATATGACAACGGCGGACAACGTTCAAATGGCAATAAGGACAACGGAATACATTTTAATGAACAACAAATCAACATTAATCAACAAAACGATGCATGCAGACACAAAATTCTATAAAGAGAGCGGCAAATAATGCTAAAAGAGATCGAACTCCTACGACGTGAAGATTACTACGTAGGGAAAATTACTTGCTAAAAAAAAAAATCAAACTTGTTGAAACCAACGAGATGTTCGCTACAAAGAAAACACAATTGACGAAGTACCCTTCACTACACTAAAAGAATTTAGCCAGAGTATAGTGGAGGAGCAAATTTCGAAGCCTGGATAACTCAAGTAAACTGAATGACTCATAGTTACGCGCGCTATTGTTCGCAAAATTTAAAGGAAAAGCTCAATCATGGCTGTACTATAAGCCTAACATAATGGATGAAAATGTCGAGGAGATTATCCTAGAAATGACAAACATGTTTACGTCAAAAGAAAACAATGTCAAAAATTTTGAAAGCCTTTGTGGAAGTATGGCGAGAGATTCGTCGACTACTTCAACGAAAAAGTCATACTTGCCAGTGAACTCAAAATGTGCGAGGACGAGTTGATCAATTATATAATCGAAGGAATCCCTGACGATGAAATAAAAACCTAGACAAATATACAATGCTATTCTACTATGGATGAACTGCTTCAAGCACTTAGAAAAGTTGATTTGAAGAAACGTTCGGCACACGTTTCAAACACGATTTTATCATCAAAACGGACGCAACTAGGTCTACCATCGTCACTTCACGTCGGTAATGATAACAACGTAGATAAACCCAAGGCGAAGTGCTACAACTGCAACAGTGCCGGTCATTTTCTGCCGACTGCCGCAAACCCAAGAGAGAACGTGGAGCTTTTTTTTGCCTGCGGAATGGTTGGTCACCGAGCAAGGGAATGCAGTTTGTATAAAAAGAAGACGGCGATGGACAGGAACAATGAATATGTAAGATATTTACGTTTAACTATAATTGATGATCCAAAATTAATAATGTTTGTAGAATGCCTCATTGACTCAGGGAGCCCGATAAGTTTCATAAGGAAGTCGATTGTACCTACAAAAGTTAAAATAAAAGAATTCCCAGATAAATTGTACTACGGTATAAATAAAAGTAAATCGAAAATTTATGGACAATTTTCTATAAGTTCATGTACTTAGTGTTCCAACAACGATCAACAACTACAGAATGGATCATTGATTCATCAGCCACCACAAGTAAATTTAGTTGAAAATCTTTATTAACAATATTAACACGTTTGACTTAGTTTTTTTAGCAAGTCATTTTCTCTACGTAGTAATTCTTTTTCACGTCGTAGAAGCTCGATCTCTTTTAGCATTATTTACCGCTTTCTTTGTAGAATATTGCCATTGTTGATCGAACTTTGTCCACCGTTGTCATCTAAACGTTGTCTGCCATTGTTATTCGAACGTTGTCCGCCGTTGTCATCTAAAAGTTGTCTGCCATTGTTATTCGAACGTTGTGTGCCGTTGTCATTTGTTGTCTGTCATTTTTATTTTTATCTATATCCTCATTGCCGCCATCTTCCTTACCAACCACAAACTGTTGTTGCTCTGCGCAGTCGTACGCTTTGTCATTACGTTGTTGCCGTTTTCTTCGTTGTCACCCTTGTCACTGCTTTGTTTCCATTCTGCGTCGTCGCCGCCCGCCTCTTCACGTCGCTGCTCCACCACTTATTTGGCGTCCTCTTTGATTCGTTGTTGGTGCACCGCGCTGCCGGGGCCTATTCCGTTTCGACGTTGGCGCTCCGTGCTGTCAGCGTCTTCCTCGTCTTGCCCTTGGTTGTCGCTAATAGT
This sequence comes from Leucophenga maculata, assembly GCA_035044805.1. NCBI lineage: Eukaryota > Metazoa > Arthropoda > Insecta > Diptera > Drosophilidae > Leucophenga > Leucophenga maculata. The sequence goes on from JAWNNP010000800.1 coordinate 2,826, forward strand.
AAGTTTTTAATTATCACTTTATTGCTTTTTTTTTGTATATGTAGGAACGTGTCCACATGTCTGCATGTTCTTCATCCATTAGGCCAAACAATGAATGGAATATGCCACCAACAACGCCAAAGGTGACAACATTGTTTTCGTATGAGTATCGTTTGGTACCTTCTTTCTCATGGAAAATACAGTTAACCATGCTGCTTCAATCTGGTATTATAAATAAGAATATGTTATATTACATTAACATATTCTTATTTTTAAATTTTTTTTTAATTTAGGCTCATTTTCTTTTTTTTTTCTTTAGCATTTTCACGTTCGGCTAATATAGCGACTTTTTTTATATTTATCTTCTTCTTCTGTAGGAAAAGGACAAACATTGTATGTCGATCTAAGTGACATCCCATTGCTGGTCCTTACTTCTACAATTCCACGAAGACCATTTGCTTGTATAATAGTCTTTGTGACCCTGCCCCTCTTCCAAATCATTTCAGCCATATTTTCGGCTTTTTACCGGACAAGAGTTCATATTTGTTTTGGTTTTTGGACAAGAGTTCAACTCGGACTTACACCTCGGACCAACGTCTTAAAAATTCTACAAAGTGCACTTCTGTGTTCTTTAAATTGAGCTATGTATTTGAAACTTTTTTTATATTAAAAATAATTGCAGAACTTTTTTTTTTTTTTTTTTTCATTTAATAACTTAAGGTTGTTGCTGATAATATATCATGCAAAAACCTTGTATTGTATATATTTTATTTAGTTTATTTTAAGTTATCGTATCTTTCTTTGTACGAAAATATATATTTTTTTAATTATTTTTTTTTTTAATTTTGTAATTTGCCATTATGAAATTGGGTATTTTTTAAAGGAAAGAAGTGAGGATTGGGAACATCCCTATGGAGCACAAGCTCCTCGACTTCGAAAACTATCGCGAACAAAGCGATTTTAGTGAACAAACCCGGATAATTCGTACGTTTTGACATGACTTTTACTTGCCGGCCGCGAATAGGTGTGCCGTTCATGACAAGGGCATTGTCAACGAACTTCTTGCTGATAAACTCAATATAAGCAAAGCCTTTTGGATTACCATAAAATTTATTGATAAGTATAGTCACACGATTGATTTTGCCGCAGCGGTGAAAATGTGCTTTGAGCTCTTTAGCCGAGGTACGATGGTCAACATGTTCAACAAACACAGAACGGTTATCAATATTCTGCTTTTTCTTCATTAAACTTGACATATCTTCTATTTTGTTAGTATTTTTACTTGATTTACAGCAAGTTTTCTTTTGTGAATGCCACTTTTTTGTACAATATCTGCATGAAGAAGCTTGTGATGTGGCATCGCCCACATATTTTGTTATTGAACACTTCTTCCCACCTATCCTGAACTGATAAATTTTTAAACCTATAGCATTGGTAAGGCGGATGATTTAAACTACAACCCAATATACACATAGATTTATTTTCTCTTTTATTATTATTGGAGATTTTTTTTATTTCCCGCATATTGACCACTATACTCTTTATCATTTAAAACGTGGCTTGCTTCTAGAGCGAAAAACTTGTCCTCTAAAAATATCAAAAGAGATTGAACATTTTGCAGATCTCTTGAATTGGATAGGGATATTTCGTATTTAGTTCTTAGGTGTTCACTCATTTTACGAGTTCAAATAAAATTTATGAAACTTTCTAAAACTTGTTCCACAGACAATGTTGTAGCTTTGATAGCTTGAACATTTTCCATAACCAAGTTTAAAAATGATTTCACATCTTCTTTAGATTCTGATATGTATGGAGCGTCAACTAAATTTTTTAAATATAGGGATAAAGTCGCTCTAGGATTCGTGAATTTTTTATCCAAGAGCGCCCATGCCAATTTATAGTTATCTACCGTTGAAGGTAGATTACATATCGTTGCTGCATCGTCTCCCTTTAATTTCGATTTTAAAATGCTAATTTTTTGAGTATCGGAAATTTTTGTTGACCCAATTAGCTGAGTAAATAATTCTTTGAATGTATTCCATTCAGAATATTCAACCGAAAAAGACGGCAAATCTATTTGAGGTAACACAAATGGAAGATTTTCTTTTGTTAGCTTTTCTTGATTTTCTATCAAGGTAGCGTATATATCTTTAAGTTCAGTAAATTGTAATGTCAATTCCTCATTACCTTCTGCCTTCTGCTAGCGCATGATATGATGCATTCACCATATTCATTAAATGCGAACTCGCATTTCCATTTTAGGTTTGAACTGCTGTTTTTATGTTCTCCCTGACTACTTGCCGATTCTATGATCGGTATCTGAGGAAGCAAATAGAATAAATTATTTATAGTCTGACTTACCTGCGCCTCATACTTTTCCTTGTAGTATGGGGATTTCAACAGCGTTGCTGATGGTGGCTCCAATGCAGCATGGTTCTCTTTGAACCTTTTCTCCAGATTTTCCACCTCCGTTTTCCACTGCTGGATCTCCGATGGTGGCGATCCATTCGCCATTTTTCCTACCACGTCATTATACAATTCCTTGGAGCCTGGTTCCAATCAGCTCTTGTTACTTCACTGTTTCCTGTGTTGCCATATTGTTTATTTTTTTTTTTAACACAAGTAATGCACTTTTTTTTTTTTTTTTTCAAATTATGCACTTTTGTTATATTTTTTATTATTATTTTTTAAATTATTGTTTAGGCACAACAATAATTTTACACTGAGAGAGAAAAAAAAACAACATTTTCCGACCGAAACCGATTTTATATTTTCCTTTACACTCGTTTACAAAAAATTATTTAATTTTTTTTTTTTATAATTAATGTTTTGACACAACAATAATTTTTCAGCGAGCAGTAAAAGAGAAACTTTTTACATTATTATTTTTTTTTTCCAACTCGCGTGAACTTTACGGGGTCACCAATGAAAATAACGGATTGAATTTGAAACAACAACGAAATAATACGACGCGTTTAATAAATGACGTGTCGATTGCTCGACTCCTTTATTTATAGAAAAAATATTCTATCTATGCTTAGTCTATTCTTATCTCTTATTGGTACAGATTATCTATATATGCATGTGTGCAACACATGTCAACAGATTCGGAAAAACCGAATGTCATAAAATAGTAACAACATAAGCACTTATCGCTTATTCTTATCTGTGCGTGCACTTGTCATGTTCGGCATAAAAATATTTCTATCTCTAATGCGCATGCGCGCATGCACGCATGCTGAGTTTCTATACATTTATTTTTATTGCTTTATGCACATTTTTAATGGTTCATACGAAAGGATGACTTGTTTATTTCTTTTTAGAATTTTCCATATTTTTATTAGTTGTTATCTATTCGCCTAGACGAGTGATGAAACATGATGAGATTATTTCTACATCTGTTTGTCATCCGTCGAGGCCGATAACGGAAAATTCTTTTAAGAATGAACACCAACCGAGCATTTTAATGCTAACTTGTTGAAAGCAAAAAATTAAATCATTCGGAGTGCTTGTTTTAATGAATTATTCAATTTCTTATGCTTTATATGTGAAATTAAATTTAAATAAAGATAATTGTATTTTTATTTTTTTATTTAAATGTACAATAAATGTGTATTTAAACATACATTTTAGTAAAGAGTTCATTGCAAAAAGTTGGCATGTCGTCAATAAATAGACAGAATTGGTTTTCAAATCCCTCTAGCAAAACCCCGGTGTCACGGAAAATCGAGGGATTTGGCTTTTCGGGAACAAAACAACCAAGAAAACAAAATAACGGCACTGGTACCATGGGCGGGAGTCATCTACTCCGATGACCTCAGGGAAATTGAAGTTGAAAAAATTCAAAAGGAATAAGCAAGCCAAAACTTTCCACATGTAAGAAAAATCATGAAAAATATAATGATTGGCTATGTGAGAACCATAGTCAGATTATATATTCCACCTCCACTACGCTGCACTTGCTGTCTTCGCTTTGGATACACATACAAAGTATGCAAAAACTCTGAAGTTTGCAAAAACTGCGGAGCGGACCAACAGGTAAACAAAGAGAATATTGAAATATGCACTAACAAAACAGGGTGCATCAATTGCAAAATACATAAGCTTAACAGTGATGACCATTCGTCAATAAACAAAAAGTTCCCGAAATTTGTAAAACAGCAGGAAATAACAGTCATCAAGGTAAAACATCAAATTGACAACAGAGCCGCTTACGAGATTTATAACCAAAGACACGTTAAAGGAACAAACACCTACTCCCAAGCCTTAAAGCAAATTAACTCCAAGGGGAATCCAACAGCTCTAACAACACCAACAAAACCAACAACACCAACAAGTCTAACAGTTAGTTAGTTATATGGCCGTCAACCGTCTGCCGGTCATGGCCGCGTCTAGAAAGGCGCGCCAGCCTCCATAATCTTTATTTTCGTTTTCGAGAGAGGGCTTTACTTCTCATTTGCTTGCTCACCCCAAAAAAGCATCGGTTTGCAAGCGTGATTCTTCGCCTGATCTCCAGGCTGACGTTGTTATTGCTGGTTATCTCTGTTCCAAGATAGTTTTCTACAACACTGAAGTTGAAATTCTCCATCGTCACTGATCGTCCAAGACGCGTTGATGGAGTGCGAGAAGACACCAAGTACTTCGTCTTGTCCTCTTTCACCGCTAGACCCATGAGCCGAGATTGTTTTTCAATCTCCGAGAACGCCTTGCTGAGTCGCCGTTCCTGCGTACCGATGATATCGATGTCATCAGCGTAAGCGAGCAGCATCACTTCCTTTTGGAAGATCGAGCCCGACATACTCTGTATGTACGGGCATTGGCGTAGAAATAATTCCATCAGGAGATTGAAAAAATCGCACGATAGAGCATCGCCCTGCCTGAAACCTCTCTTGGTATCAAAGGGGTCGGATAGGTTTTTCCCCACTCTGAAAACGCTTTGTGCTTAAGATAGCGTCACCATGCAAAGACGGACAATCTTTGCCGGGATACCTAGTGCAGACAGGGCGTCGAAGAACTTTGATGGTATCGGCGTGTCGAAACCGGCTTTGTGGTCGACTAATAGGTGGTGAGTGTCTTTGTTGAACTCACGGGTCTTTTCCAAGATTTGGCGTAATGTGAATATTTGGTCACTGGTCGACCTTTTTGGTCTGAAGCCACACTGATATAGTCCTATCAGTGAATCTGTATATGGCTTCAGCCTATTACACAATATGCTCGTCAGATTCTTAAATCCAATGGAAAGGAGACTTATTTCACGGTAGTTGGAGCAAACAGCGGGGTCTTTCTTAAAGATAGGACAGAGAACACGGATATCCCAGTCATTGGGCATGCGTTAATCGGACCATATCATGCATAAATGATGCTGGTTACTCCTAACCAACTTTTCGCCACCGGTCTTGAATAGCTCAGCTGGCAGCCCATCAGAGCCTGCAGCTTTGTTATAGTCCGGTAGCTCTTCAATAGTGCCATCATTAACTGGTAGTTCCGGTGTCATTTCTCTATCGGCGGAATGGTGCGCTTCACCGCCTCCGAATAGGTTGAAGAAATGACTCCTTCATTATCTGAGTGATTCCTGTTCATCCGTTACCAGATTTCCATTGTCATCCTTACAGAAAGTTACTCTAAAACAACTCTAACAACACCAATAAAACCAACAACACCAACAACTCTATCAACAACAACAAAACCAACAACACTTAACAAACCAAACATAGATATCCTATCAAACAACACACCCAAACCAGGTACCTCCTAACGGACCACAATTGAATACGAAGAAGTAGACTTTGATAAACTCAACGCAATCGCAAGTATAGTGTCAAAAAACATCAAAGAGATAAAAACAAAAAAGGTGCTTGTGCCTCCACTCACAACATCTAAATGAAGATTAAGACTAACAAAATCGAATGCCAAAAATAAATCTAGAAACATTACTACGTACTCCGACATGGAAGTCACTCCCCTAACAGTCTGTTCTCCCCAAATAGTACCGTTTGCCGAATGGAAAATTTTTCAGGACCTTTGTGGAAGCGATAATTTTCCCATGCTACATCCCTTTTCTCTAATCCAAAAGTTGAAAACATGTCCAGGGCATACTTAAAAACCAAAGACGAGGACTGGGAATTATTTTGCAACGCAACAGACATAATTGACTCGAAATACCAAATTAGCAATAACATTAACAAAGAATAGACATTAATAAACAAAACTATTTTGATAAGCGCACTTCAAACGATATTCCAAACCTCACCCAACAAATGCAATCACAAAGTTCATTGGTGGAACTCAAACCTAACACAACTAAGACAAGACAAAAAAAAAGGCGTGGAGAGCTTTAAAAAGACTTATTAACAATGAAAACATAATAAACTTCAGAAAAGCTAATGCTATATTTAGAAGGGAATCAAAATAACCTAAAAGAGAATCACTACAAAAGCTCACGTCAATAATTGAACCATCCACGCCAACAGAAAAAAAATGGGCAAATATAACAAAATCAACAAAATCCATACACTGCTTAAAAACCCCCAACAATAATCAATAAGTTACGTCTAAAAAAGACATAGCAGACATTCAAGGAATTTATTGGTATCAACTATCTGAAGACAAAAACTTCTCCAACAATTTTACATCACGCAAATACAACAATATAAATACTAGTTTCCCATTATCTAATTCAGCTAAATTAATAGAAAAAGATATCACATTCAAAGAATTCCAAAACAGCCTAAAATCCCTAAAAGGGTCTACACCCGGCCTAAACAGGATTTCGTATCCAATGATAAAAAATAGTTCATTCATGCTCCAAAAAAAATCATAAAACATTACAATAACATATTTAAAAGTCACATTCCACAAAGTTACAAAACTAGTCTAATTATAGCAATCGCAAAACCCAACTTAGACAAAACACAAGTCTCTTCTTATAGACCTATATCGCTAAATTGTTGCATAGCAAAAACATTGGATAAAGTAATATCTAGAAGAATTTAGTGGTTTGTTACGCATAACAGACTCTTACATCCAAACCAATTTGGTTTAAAAAAAATTAATTCGTTACTGAGAGTCCGCTTTACGCAGACTCCCTGATATCCAAATTGCTTAACGCAAAAAAATACACTCATCAGTCTTGACTTCTCAAGAGCTTTTGATAGAGTTGGAGTGCAAACAATTACTAATCAGCTGATTAAATGGAAAGTTGGACCGAGAATAATCCAATATATTAAAAATTTCATGGAAAACAGAAAAATAATCGTTAAAATATATTTACAATAAACATACTACAACGCCACAAATTTGTAGGAAAATCTATTCAAACATGAAAAACCAATATAATAGTCATACCTTCATCTATATTGACGGATCACAGCAAAACAAAGTAGTAGGCTACACAATAACCACAGAAACTCACACCCTGAAATACGGAATATTACCACACTACTTCTCAGTTTTTTCTGCAGAAATTATTGCAATTCTAGACGCAATCCAATTTATTAAATACATAAAAGGAGCAGTTGTGATATGCAGAGACTCCTTGACCGCTCTAGACTCGATAGCGAATTCAAATAATAACGACCATTATCCTTCAATGATACGTTCTTTAATAACAAAATTATCAGACAGGCTAAAAATAATGTTATACACAGATAAGGGA
>JAWNNP010000803.1:0-203836 GCA_035044805.1 Leucophenga maculata
TTTTGTTTTCTTTTATAAACAAATCTTTTTAGAAACATTTTCGGCTTGATGGACCAAAATGTAATAAGACATATGTTTAAATAAAGCATACACGACATACACCTTATGAGTAGTTGTAAGATTTTTTATTATTTCTTCATTGCATGCTTACATAACTTTTTCTTATTCTATCTTAAATATAGCGTTGGTCTTAATCTATAGCTACGCCGCGTTGTCCTTATCAGCATATGGCAATGTGTGTTCACTGGGGTATTTTGTTTCATCAACAGATAGCAGTTTATGTTTGTTTTGTACATATATCTATCAGCAGCTCAGAGATTTATGACTGCTCAAATTATGCTTTGCTTAAGTGGACTGTATTTGATATTATATGTATTGAAATATAATACCTAGATGTTATTTCTTATTTTATCTATGTACTTCTCTTTCTTATCACTATTTCTACTTGATCTGCTATCGCTGTGAACTGCAGTTTTCCGACCCAAACATTTAAACGCAACAAGCAAGCATATCACTGTAGACACGCTTCGCTTTATCAGTCTCATGTCCTGTAACGACCACACAGATCTATGTTCAAGCGTGAACAGAGTACTTGCATCTGGAACTCTCTTGTGTATTTGTGATTGTTAAGGTGCGGAAATTTGCTACCTGCAACAAACTGTTGGTGAGTGGCAGCCACCGCTTTCTAATGTAGATAAAATGATCTACTAGGATGAAAGATTTGATAAGCCAGCTTTTTAAAAAAATATTACTATCTTAAAGGCTGATTTGAACGGCTTCGCGAAGGCTATTTCATCGCACTACGATCAATGCACACTTACGGCACTTACAATAGAGTGTCACATGTTATTTTCCCTGTGTACGCTGAATCGGCCAAGCTGGAAGCTTATTCCCCAAGCAAGCCTTATTTGGAGGCTTTCGTCTTGTCTATGGTGTCTTACTACCAATCCAAAAAAAACAATGAAAAACATATGGTGTGTATAGGGTAAGTTGAGCACCTCGATCGTAGCTCTTACTGGTTTATTATTGTTAACATAACAAAAATCGATATGGATGAGTATATACATAAAACGGTTTCCATTTTCGGTTGTTATAAACTAAACTTCTTAGCTGTAGAAGATCAATCAATATAAAGCTTGACGCATTTTTATTATTATTATTATTATGTGTAATAGTTGGCACTGCGACCTTACAGGTCTATTGTGCCCTATCAGTTGCTGTCTTACAGCAACACGTCCAGCCCTACTGCCCTGAAGAAGGCCACTAGGTTTTTGGGGTTGAGTGCATGCACCGCCTTTCCTGTCACTTGGTAATTGCCAAGATATATGTGCCTGGTTTGGGCCAGAGCTGGGCAGTCGCCCAGGATATGCTCCGGAGTTTCGTCGTCCTCCAGACAGAATCTGCAGGTGCTATCACCTTCGATTCCGATTTTATACAAGTGTCTCTTAAGTCTACAGTGTCCGGTCAGGAAGCCCGAAACCATTCTTAGATCTTTTCTTTTAAGACCGTTGCAAATTTCCGATCTCCTTTTGTTGTAAGGGCCTAGCAGCTTTTTGCTCTGTTTTAGTCCTTCACATTTTTCCCAGAAAAGGTCCCTTGCTTTCTTTTCTTCTTCTTTTACCAGGATTCTCATTGATCCTGGTCCGAGCCCGCAGAAAGGCTCTGGACCCATGAAAAGGGACGCTGCCCCTCTCCTGGCCAAGTCGTCTGCTTGCTCATTTCCTGGTATGCCCGCATGTCCGGGTACCCAGTATATATTGATCTTATTAGATATTCCTAGTTTATTTAGTTTGCTTATGCATTCCATGACCAGCTTGGATTTGATCATAGGCGAACTAACTGCTTTAATAGCCGCCTGGCTATCAGAGAAGATATCAATTCTTTGATTCTTGTACCCCCTATTTAAATTAAATTGAGCACATCTTTCAAGCTTGACGCATAAGATTATTTAAATAGTATATAAAATGTTTGCAATTTTATGGTATCTTTCTCCCAAAAACAATATTTATGTATCATCACTATACAACCATACCAAATCTGCAAAGTGGGATCCGCAAAATCAAAGTAAAAGTTGTAACCAATGGCTTAAAGCCATGTTTCCACATTCTTATGTAAAATTTCTTTTGTACTCTTTATAGCATAAAGATTAAAGTTATGAAAAAAATAAGTACTTGTATAAATTACAAATAGATTTATAGATGTTTAACTGCTGCAACTACGAATCGTCGTAGACTAATGTCCAGCAGAATGGAAGACTGATTCGAAAACATCGCGTGCAGCATGAACATCTGTAAACGCAACTAATTTTCCATTCCCCCATTTGCACTATACTTTACAATATTTTTTAGTTTCTTAGTATGTATTCAAGAGTACGAAAAACATATATAAGTAGGAATGACTGCTGTGTTTTTAACCAGTTCATGTAAATTCTTTAGATGAGTCGAAGTATCCAACTATTCGATACCCTGTTCCACTCCATATATATAATAAATCCATATACATACATTCATCAAATTTCAATTTTTTTTAATTCTTTCGTCCGCCAAATTGGAGACGTCATTTTGAAAATCTGACAGCATATTCGTAATCAGCGACCCCAAAAGCAGTAGATAGCAAAGTAAGTAGCCATAAATTTCTTGTTTTTCAAGAATTATTAGTTTGGTCAAAATTTAACTTTTCTGGGCCATAGTGTGATAGCACACGTCCGTTCGCTACAAAACGTTTTGTCGAATGAGTGACTGATCATGCTGTCCCATGACTTACAAAATATCTAAATCGATTTAATTTTTCGTCATGCATCGTATAAGTGCCGCACACATAAATATTTTACATACACTATTAAAGATTTTCTTCATTCCGCATGATAATGTCTAGGCCGCTTAAGGTCACAATTGAAGAGAAACTTTTTTAATCGTTAAGTTAGTCTAAATAGATATACACTACTCACAGTGAACGTTACGGTATCTCGTGAAGAGTGGGACAGCCGTAAGTATTACCTGTTTGGAGTGGATGCATATATTCCTGCATTACATAGTTTAGTCTTAATCTATATATGTATATAAAAATTAATGTTGTATCTATGTATCTATTTATCTATGTATCTATATATGTAACTTATAGCCAAACCGTTCAACACCGATTCAGTTCAAACTTCCGGTAGGTCACAAAAGTTATCCAGTTAAATTTAGTCAAAATCGGAGAGGACTAAGCTTCTCCCGCATTCAAGCGATAAACAAAATTCAACATATCTTTGCATCCAGTTGAGGTATAAGGATAACATTTTTTATATTTGTTAGTGGTGCCGCGACGTGTATGACATTGAATAAGTGGGAAGGTTTAGGTATGAAGAACATGCATACATATATATTGTATATATACAATATCTATATCAATATTTTTCTCTGGGCAATGCAAATAATTTGGAAAAATTATTCTTTTGGAAGTTATTTCATCCATTAAACACTATTTTAAAACCCACTAGGTGCCATTTAGACATTCATATCAAACGATGGCAAAAAAAGGTATATATGTATGTTGTTTCTCCACGACGAACTCCGAAACTACCCAACTGATTTTAATGATTTTTATTTCATTTTGCTGTCCCATATAGGCGATAATCAAAAATCGAATTATGTATAATATATTTGCATCTATTTAATGAGTTTGGTCAAGGTCGAAGAGTGCGGTGTCGCACCCCCATATAAGCGATACATAAAATTCAACATATCTTTGCATCAGTTTAAGGTACGGGGATGATATTTGGTATACGTAGAAATGGGATCGGGAGAAGTAATTCATTAATTTTTCTTCAAGTTCTGAGGTGCAAACCCTTTAATACAATTAGTAGATTATTGAATAACACAGAAAAAAGTGTTTGAAAAATTCCATGTGGATTCCGCTAGACTCTTTCTGGTCAAATATTTATGCGTACTAGTAGACGGTTTTCATAATTGGTAAGTAGGTTTGGTAAATCTAATATATTTTTGAGTAACTACGGAACAAATTACAATTAAAGTCAGCTAAAATACGGAATGGCATCGTACATAAGCTAGGTGCACCTAGTAACTAATGAACGTTTCATACAAATACCGAAAAGTAAACTTAAATTGATTACAAAATATTTGGACCAGGTACTTATTGCATATCGGCATGCATTACACTTGATCTTATCCTACCAAGAAAGCAGTAAATAAGAACATACACCGCACTTAAATAAATCTTAAATTTGTATGTCGTTAAATTTGTATATCGTTTTAAACGAAACCAAAAAAATGTTTTTTAAAAAGCACAGTGGTAAGATTTCAATGTCGGTTATTCCCTCTAGTTGTTCGATATAGAAATATAATTAGGCCCTGTACCGAATGTACAAGAGCCTATTGGTTTTATGCAAATGTATGTAACAGGTAAAAATAATGGTCGGAGACCCCCCCATGACATCACCCTCAAGGCTAAAAAGTATTAGGAACGCCTTATCTAAAGATAAACGCAAGCAAGACAACGAATCCATGTTTTAAACTTAAACGCATGGTTACTCCAGCTATTCAAATAGAAGGTGTATATCTGCAGCAGCCTTTACTAGCAAAATCTCTTGGCATCAACCTGGACAAGAGACTTACCTTCCAGGGACACCTGACAGCCACACTAAAAAATGCCGCCTGAGGATGGTTTAACTTAGATGGCTGCTCAATAGAAGGAGCACACTTTCTCTCCGGGCGAAAAGACAGGATTTCGCCAAGTGCATTGCCCCAATCTGGCTCTATGGCGTGCAGATTTGGGGGATTACGGCAAAGACAAATTGCAACCGTATTCAGGTGCTGCAGAACCGTGCCCTTAGACAAATCACTGGCTGCTTCTGGTACGTAAGAAATTCGACGTTGCATCGAGATCTTAATTTGCACACAGTTATAGAGCAAATTGGAATGCATACCAGCAGAAAAATTGGAATGCATACCACAGAAAAATAATCCTCGTGCAATTTGTGTGAGGTTCAGTTCCTGTTTATGTATAAGTACATTGTAATGTTAAGGCGTTCATTTAAAATATATGCGTTTCATTTCTTAATTTAAAATCAAAAAAAAAATAAATAAATTAAGTACGCCAGTATAAAGATAATCTCCTACTAAGCTAAAATCATCGAAATCGAATAAAAAACGACGATTTTTTAAGCAATTAAAATCGAACGACCTATGACTGGTTTTTTGTTACAATTGTACACCATGTTTAGAGTTTTTAGCCAAAATACGAAAAATGGAAAAGCGATTTATTGATTTGACCACGACTTGAATATGAAGTATTTAGGAGCGATTACGTAGTATTATTGCTTTGGTTGTACCTAATTCAAGGTTTTTTACTTTTTTATTTGTTTTTTAGCGGGAACACAAACATACAAATAAATTTTTAATCAAACTTATACAGTCATACCGTACAGTTCTACGCTTATTTAATAAGCAATTCCAAGAAACGGTTATTTCTGCAGCTTTAATATTCTTTACACACTTCTAAAAAAATTTTGATTAGCCTTTAGTACTATAGAACCTATTATTATAGATTATTTGAAGCCTTATTTCTGTCTTTTAAGTGGTCAACTGAACTTCGAAACAACAAAAGGTCTTCTGTAAAAATGTGCGGGATACGCTCTGACTAGTTTCAATTCAGACAGAAAGCTGTCTCGTCTAGCTGATAAAAAAATATACATACATTTTCCATTGGATCTCTAATATGTCAAACGTTCCAAATACTGCGTAAAAAAATATTATAATTCACATTACGCATGTAGAGGTTAACATTGACAACTTTATTCAATTGTTCGCAATCAAATGTCAACTAACTAAAGAAAGAGAAAAGTCACCGCATTGATCGCTATGATCGGCCAAATTTTTAGGCCCTGTACCGAAGGTACAAGAGCCTATTGGGTTTGTGCAAATGTATGTAACAGATAGAAATAATGGTCGGAGACCCCCAAAGTTACCCCCATTATGGTCAGGAGTGATAGAGGAGTCGATATAGCCATGTCCGTCTGTCCGTCTGTCCGTCTGGCCGTCCGTATGAACGAAAGGATCTCGGAAACGGTAATAGATAGAGACTTCGTGTTTTTTGCATTCGACTAGGACTGCTCCGGAATTTTACAAGTTTATTTTGAAATCTTGCCCCTCCCCCCTTCCCCATAAAATCACCCCCAAGGCTAAAAATTTCCTCGGCACAAAAAAAAGTAAGTATGCCAGTATAAAGATATCGTCTTTCTAAGCCAAAATCCAAAAAGTTCATCAAAATCGGATAATAAATGACGATTTTATAAGCAATTGAATTTGAGCGACCCCCCTTTTCGTTTCATACATAAAAAAATGTTTTATAAGGCACTTAGTGGTGCAGTGAGAAGTGGTCATGTGTTTGGTCATAAGCTAGGGGAACATTTAGTGTGTTTGTTAGGCGACCTGTGCTGGTACAGGGCCTCTTACAGTCGGTTACGCCCGACTGTGATTTTCTTACTTGTTTCGGTTGGGTTAGTATAGACCAAGTTCGATATCAAAATGAATTCAATATGCTTCATTGCCGTGAAGTCGGGGTCTAGGTAAATAAGCATTTATTTATTTCAATGATAATTGTGTTCGTGTTCTATAAACAAATACGGGTATCCGTATTAACTTTGCTCACATTTTTGTCTGAATGCCTAAATAGGTTGCTGCATTTATGGATTAACTTTCATGTTATAAGCTCTTTTTATCACAAGACGCGTGCTCTTCAACTTATCGATGGTTGCTTTTTTTGCTGATCATGTGTAATTTGAGAATCTCCCGACTTCGTTTTGATTGTCCGAATCAACACCAATGATATTATTAAATATGCTACCTAAGCAATATTTTTTTTTTAATTTCATTTCAATCGACTCACAAAATATGCAGATAGCAGTGCTTTTGAATTTGATTTCTTTATTCTTTCCCGTATAGGCGTCTGCCGCTGCCATAACCGAAGAAGCAACTGTCGGAAGTAGCTTAATTGTTCAGAGAAATTGACTTGACAATTTCTTGATTTAATTGACTCCACTTTGTTTTATATATTTGGGCATATATACATAAACTCGTATACATATCTAGCTATATACTTTTTAAATGCAAACGGAGAAGATTATAACGGCTGCTGTTCGTTGCGGTGGTAAAATTGGGTAAAACAATGTTGTTGTAAATTGTAGAATTCTCTAACAAATTCAATGGTTCATATGTCTTTGTACTTGGTATTGATCATTTCAAGTACAAAGACTGTTTAAGATAGATAGGGTTTAGTAAAATACTCGAATGCCACATTTCTTATGTAGATTTAAGTATACTTTCTAATACAAAGCCAGATGACCTGACTCCAATAGAGCGTGCTGCAACACAGATTACCACATTACCACAAAAATAAATGACAAACCTATGAGTTTGTAAGGGTTTCCACTGACAAGAGTTTGGTTCAAAATTTTTGAAGAAAAAGTTGAATGGTGCTTCCACTGCGTTCAACGTACATGGCCACATAATTAAAAAAGTTATATACGGCCATGTCACGAGCATTCCATTCTAACCGAATTCCAATACTCGGTGTCACGGAGACATTTTTTGGTTGGTTTGAAATCCCTCAAATTTGTATTAGGGATTTATTCGATTGCAGCTTTAATAAATGGTGTTAAATTCAGGTAGTGATAGATATTCGAAGAGAATTAATTTTCGAATTAATATGCATTCTTTTTTATAAACATTTCGTTAGATTTCATTTGTTATTTTGTATTTTAGTAAACATCTCGGCAAATATTGCATTGTATTAAACCAGCCAAAAACCCACCGAGCACAGTAATGCCAACTTGTTAAAAGCAAAAAATGAAATCATTCGGAGTGTTTGTTTTAATGAATTACTCAATTTCTTATGATTTATATGTGAACTAAAATTTGAATAAAGATTGTGGTATTTTTTTTTTTTTTTGCTTAATTTAGTGTAAAATAAATGTGTATTCAGACATACATTTTAGTAAAGAGTTCATTGCAAAAAGTTGGCATGTTAACAATAAATAGACTGTGAATGACTAGTAAAAAAGAAGAAGAGTGTTTTTCATTTTATAATTGAATGCACTTCACCCGCTTCACCCAATTGCCTTCTACGAAGGAAATCTATTGCTAGGAAGCCGGCAACAGGCATTTTTATTTTATCTTTAAGAACTTATTTGGTTTTATCTTGATGCTATTAATGTGTGTTTGCAAGTAACATGCGAGTTGAGAGTCACAGCAAATCTCAAATGTTTTGCATATCATAGTGTTGTCGTTTAAATTTACAAATATTTGCTTTTTTTTAATTGTAATGTACTTCCAAAACTATTTACGTTTCGTCTCTTACTATAAAAAAATATTATTTATAATTTTTTCGCCCAACTAAGCAAATAAATTGAAATTAAAAATAATATCACACATAATTGTTATAGTGCTGACAACCCTGCTCAATGCCCAGCTGTTTCCGAATCAAATGTCCGAAAAGTGAAATCCCTCGATTTTCCGTGACACCGAGGTTTTGCTCGATGGATTTTAAAACCAATCCAACTGAATTTCACTTTCGATTTACGTGACATGCCCGATAATGCGCGACACAATTTGGCTTTTGTATATTGCCAACAGGAAGGTTTGTGAAAACTTTTATTTATGAATTTTATTCAATACTAGCTGCACCTGGCACGCTTCAATGCGCCCTGTAAAAACTATTATCAAAATGAATGTTGGGTCTAAGTATATACATATGTATGTTTATTCACTTTAACTTTATGGAGGCAAAGATATGGTGAATTTTGTTTATCGCTTATATGGGGCACCGCTCGCTCCGATTTTAAATTAATGAAGCCTTTATTGCTCAGAGATAATATAGCGTTCTAATGGTGAAAGAATTTTTGAAATCGGTGCAGTAGTCTTTGAGGTTATTCTTTAAAAACCTACAAAAACAATAATCTTTCCTCTTTAGAATGTTAGTATTGGTAAGCATTTTGAGAGACAGACTTGGCTTTATGTTCGAACGCTAAAATTTGTGATCGCTTTTATGTGGAAAATCACAAGTTTCAGATGTGCATACAGTGGTTACAAGGACAGATGTATGCAAATGGTGTCAAATATTCTGCTGACTCCCACCACAGTTTATTGCAGGCTGATTCAAAATCACTATTTAAATTATCTAATCTTAAATTTCTCTACATATAAACGTATGACATTTCATCATATACAACCATTAATAGTGACATATTATTTAGATAACATTATCCTCGTTAGAGAGTATTGCTATAATGATTTGGGACCGAAACTTATTAATAATAATCACATTCGATAAATGGTAAACAATCTATTCATGGCTTTGATCCTGAGAGTGTCAAAGAACTCTGTTCTTTGTATGTCGGTGAAACATCATTAAAAACCATGGTCGTAGTTCGCTCAGTAATTAATTATGTGAAGTTCGCCCTATGTCGGTTGTTCTGCCATAAATATCCGTGCTGTGCGTGAACTGATAATACGAGATCGTCATGTGACATACAGTGAGATTGAGTCATCCTTAAACATTAGTTCCAGCAGCTTATATAAGATTCTGCATGAACACTGTGCCGTAATAAGTAGGAAACAAAAAAGCAATCGACCGTGTGGGTGTTCCAAGACTAGCCAAATCCAACAAAAGTTGATCCATTTGTTTTCCTTAAATCTTTAGAGAAATTCGAAAAAACCAACCTCCTAAGACGAATCACCCACCAACATGACTATGCAAGCTCTCACACATCGGCTTACACAAGAGAGTTCTTGAGCAATCATCCGCCGTACAGCCCTGATTTATCTCTCAATACGTTACAGTCGGTTCCGAGATACGAATATATACGAGATATATACATACATATGTACAATAATTGCTCTCTTTATAGAATTAGTTTGGATAACTCTAAAAAATTTACATATTTCTGTGTTAGGTTTCGATGTGTAATGGTGGGTGATTGTGATAGGTGGTTGTCAAAGAGGTGTGTCACAATGGGGAGAGTGTGATGAATAGGTGAAAGTGATAGAACTATTTTTTGCATAGCAGAGCATGTCGGATCAGCTAAAAGTCGTAGCATGACATGATACTTCAAATATTGTAAAATTAGACTTCAAAAATTTCATTCTCGATGATGGTCCACATAGACAAAAGTAAGACAAAGAGAGACCGTAGCAACGCAAGCGTGGTAAGCTAGAAAATAAATAAAAATATGTTTTGTTACCCTCAAAGTAGGTAAATCTGCCTACGAATGCTTCTTTAACTTTAGTTTTCGATTAGATGTGCAAGTTAAATATTCCATTTTATTACCTCTCGCAGTAGTTATGATTATTTAAATATAAAATAGGTCGTGGAACAACTCTTAACATCTCTAGCAGCAGATAAGAAATCTATCAAATTCTATCAAATATATCAAATGGAAAAAATATTAAAACACTCAATAGAAAAGCACTTACACCTTGCGAAACGCGATGAGCCTGAAACTCAATATGCTCTGCAGTCAAAGTCCATTCGAATTTAGAAATAAATGCAAGAATAGCTACCGTATGCCGAGTGATGAGGAAAGCAAAATATCTAAAGAGATTTAAATTAAGAAGATAAAATACAGGACTCACTGACGTTCAAATGCAATATTAAACAAGTAAGAAATTTTAAAATAAACTTGTGCAATTCCGGAGAAGTCCTAGTCGAATGCAAAAAGCACGAAGTCTCTATCTGTTACCGTTTCCGAGACCTTCTCGTTCATACGGACGGACATGGCTATATCGACTACTCTATCACTCCTGACCATAATGGGGTAACTTTGGGGGTCTCCGACCATTATTTCTACCTGTTACATACATTTGCACAAAACCAATCGGCTCTTGTACCTTCGGTACATGGCCTAAAAATAACATTTACACTTAAAACCCAATTTTTTTTATAAGATATTTTTAAGAATTGAATAATGAATAAAACAAATTAGTTTAGCGATTTTTCTTCATGTTTAGATTTCCCAAATTCAATTTTCAATTGAAAATTCTTTGATCGGAAGTGTATGTTACACGAATATACGCATAAAACGCAAGCAACCAAATTGTAGAATCCTTGTGAATAAAAGCGGTTACAAGATAACATCAGCAATCAATTATTTTAAAAATGGTTTTCAATTATAACAATTTTTTAGATGTTTAAGATAATTTGACAAAATCGGCTCAGGAATGTTGTCGACCATCAATTGCAAACTCTTTTGGACGTGGATGATACCCAAATGTTGGCGAGCAATTGAGCGTTACTCAATCAGCCAATTCAAAATATGTATATAAATATTAATTACATTTTCACTTATATTATAAAAGAGGAATGATTTGTATTTTTGTATGTTTGTAACGAAAATACAAAAAAAAAAAATACAGCGCCGATTTCAAAAATATTTAACTGCAATAATGTAATCCTAGGTGTAAAAAAATTAACCATAAAATGTATGTAAATGTAAAAAATGTTGTTCACAGTCAAAGAAAATATCAATATCTAACATATGTCCAACTATTGTATAAGTACTTTTTACATCTTAAAAATTGATAGAAATGCCGTCCAAAATCAGACCATGTTATCCATACCTTTTGTATAAAGCGTCATGCAAATAAATCATTTTGTATTGAAGACTATTTCAATACCTTTAGATTACTTTTTGAATTATTAAAACAGCACGACCGAGAAGATTATCAATATATGTTCCGTCCGGTATGAAGCTCAGGTTGCGCTCCAGAATTTTTTGAATTTGCGAAAGTTTAAAAAATTTCGTATGCGTATCATACCAGTTTTGGTGTGTGAAGGTAAGCGTATTTTTTTTTAAATTAAAAGCACCTGTAATAAGTGGTTATAATGCGAGGAATTGGAAAGTATGCTACGAAGGTGAATGTAAAGGGGAGAGAGTCTGTAGACTGGAAGAGATATTTTGATGGGGCGAAGCCTGTATCTGATCGGACAGATCGTTATCGGCGTAGAGTATGGGCGGTGAGAGCGTGTTGAAAGAATAGTATGCTAGGCTTTGATCCTTGGCTGTTTTCAATATTCAATCCATAGCAAGATTATAGTTATGTATTAAAATTAATAATGTTTTCAGCGATAGAAGCTATCAACAGGTATCAGGACAATTTAGATAAATGTTCTGACGTGGTCTCATCAAAGAGAAATACAAAGGGTTCCGTAGAAGAGCACGCGGCATCAATTATAAATCTTAGTATCAAGCTAAGGCTAAAAATTCCTTTCAAATTCGAAGAGTGCTACTTGTGTAGAAATGGTGTGTCTGAGGTTTCGAACCACCCAGGTACCAGTCTAAGAGAGCACTACGAGTTGAATTGTAATGGGTTTGTCCATCTGTCTGCTTGATTTGTAGGACTTGAGAAAAAACCTATTATATTGGAAAAGAAAACTATGTGAAGAAATAAAATGGCGAATAAGCTTAAAAAAATATATTTCATTCAAAATGTCACGGACTTATCAAAGCACCCTCTTATACGAACTAAAATAGCGTCAAATAGTTGTTAACATTTGGTATTTGTCCTATTTTTTAATATTTTTGTGGTAGATTTTCTTACTAAACTTGGTTTTAATTTTATTTGAGAAGGGAACGCAAAAAATCCCACTTTTTCACTGCATCTTATTTCTTCCGGTGCTCTATACATATGCACCAAACTTATTTATCTGCGTCATATAAATAATTCATATGACAAAATTAATTTTTCTCTTAAATAGCGAGAGCGTAAAACTATAAATTTTTTTTAATAGACTTGATATTCCCCGATGCACTTGACATATAAAAAAATTGGCACGTAATGAATTTTTAGCATGACTAGGTCATTTACATGATAAACATGCATGTACATTAGGGAGCATCGATTTCGTTCACAAAAAAATGGTACCCTATTTATAATCTACGGTCAACTTTATGATGTTTTCACCAAGAAACTATAGTTCTAAAATTAATTCCTGCTCCGCGCTTTTTCAGTTGAAAAATTTATTATTTTGAAATTTTATTTTATTACAATATCTATAGTGCTTTTAGTCGGATCATGACAAAATTGGTATCAACACTCTTCTTAGGACCAGGACTTTTCAAAATTCTATAGACTCAAAGGACCACTTGTCCAATAAAAAATAAAAAATAATAAAAAAAAATTGTTTTAATTTCCACTTCCATATTTTTAACATTTATTAAAAAAATAAATTTTTCAAGGACAATCAAAATGTCCTTTGGGCAATAAATAGCGTTGATTTGAACTATTTTTTTTAGATCTATCTTCACATAATTGGTCTTACAAGGACGAAAATTATGTTTTAAGGACAATTGGTCCTTTGATTCTATAGAATTTTGAAAAGTCCTGGACCTAACAAGAGTGTTGATACCAATTTTGTCAGGATCGGACTAAAAACACTGAAGACATTATAATAAAATAAATTTTCAAAATAAAAAATTTTTCAACTGAAAAAGCGCGGACCAGGAATTTAGCACTATGGTACCATTTTTAATTTTTTTTGGGCCCATACAAATCGATGCTCCCTAATGTACTTACATATATTACAAGCTGAACTACAATAGTTGGACATATGGTTTCGCGAAGTTTTAAATACATATTGATATGTTCTTTTCTATCGTAAAAAATATTTTTGGAATTGCCAATTCGACAATTACTGCGTTATCAATGACTGTACTGAGACACGTACGGATGAATAAATCGATACACACCGTTTGAGTAGTTTTTAGATACTGTTTTATTATTTCTAAAATACATGCTTATATAATATTTGTTAGGCTCTGCTAAACATAACGTGGGTCTATAGCTATCTATAGCTGCGCCGCGTTGTCCATATCAGTATATGGGGATGTGTATCCGCTGGGGTCTTTTGTTTCATCAACAGATAGCAGTTTATGTTCGTTTTGAATATATATCTATCAGCAGCTCAGAGATTTATGGCTGCTCAGAATATGCTTCGCTTAAGTGGACTGTATGTTCGTTTCGTGTGTGGAAACATGATGTTTCTAATTATATCTGAGTATTTCTCATCACTTGTCTATTCGATTTGCTATCGCTGGGAACCGCAGTTTTATGACTCAAACAGTCAAACGAAACAAGCAAGCATATCACTGTAGACATGCCTCGCTTTATCAGCCTCAGATACTGCACCGACCACACTGAAAGAAATTATGTTCAAGCATGAACAATGACCTCAGATTACAGTTTCCCAACCTCAAGACGTTGGATTTACAAATGTATTGAGCAAACTAAATTTGCCAAGTAATCAAGATATATTATAATATTTTTTTCTAAACAAGCGTGAGAAAAAAAAATAGAAAGAAGCATTCATGCTCAGTTTTTACCTCGCAAAAGAAAATTATTAAACTTAAATATTGCTCTGATCTATCAAAAAATGTTTGCGAAATATCAAAAACATTGTTCAATAAGTATGAAAGCGAAATAAAAGTCCTGACCTATCTGACATATCTTCAATGGTAAGTTTTATAGTTCATTTGTTTGAGGAAAGTATAACAAAGTAGTTCAAGATAATTCGAACTTTGTTCATCTCGAAAATGTCTTACTGGCAATGCTTTTCGACAATAGAAAAGCTGTACACGAACGAGCCATCAGCTAAATTCTGCAATAACGTGATCACGCGAAAAAACTCATAGCTTATAAACAGCATAAAATCAATTTTTAATTTAGTTGAGTAAAATAAAAACTATGTTAAAGCAGATTACTAATACATGGTAAGCATTTTGAACGAATTTCTAAAATTGATGTTGAAAAAATGATTATTAATCGTTTATATTATAATAAAACATTGTGCAATATGATCCAAAGTATTTTTATTTCTTTAAAATATTTAAGTATTCTTCTCGGTACTGGAGTATTTAAAATTAAAAAACCAACTGTTTTTAAAATGCGTTTTATCTCCGTCTGTCCGAAACGAATTTTTTGAATTGAGTGTCCATATTTGGTATCTTAATAATTTTTTTTTGCATTTTGAGTAGATTTTGTTTTTGCTATACGCTTTGGGCGATTTCAAATCAACTCACCCTAATACATAGTTATTATTATTATTGCAACAACTTTGAATAATATTGAATTGAACAACAAACAGGAGGCACGTATTTCGATTTCCGCTACGAAATCTAATAAGTTCGCTTTGCGTGTCTATGCAAATTTTCGCTTATATACATGTCAATTAAAAAATACGGCTGTGGTTTATATGAATTTTATGATGCATGAGATAAATAAGACTTATTTTCAGACACGTATTTTTCGAGCAATTTGTAGTATACCAGTTTATGTTTCTCTCAGTACCTCGAATGAATGCAAAGATATGACGAATATTGTATATCGCTTAAATGATACCTCCTCCGATTTTTACCACTATTAACATGATTACTTTTTCCGATCTCATTAACATGTATACGAAATTTCATCCCTGTAACTCAAATGGATGCAAAGATAAGACGAATATTGTTTATTGCTTATAAATTCAAATCAGTCGCATTTTGGCAGATGTCGTGATTTCGCCGTCTATCGTAGAAAAGCCAAATTACACAGAAACCCTTATCAGAACCTAAAATACATATATGAATTTTTGTTAATTTTGGCGCAGTAGTTATAGAGTTTATATCTCAAACACAAACATAAATCTTTTAGTTCATGAATATTTAAATAAGCGTATCACCCAGTCACGTCGCAAAAGTTATTAAGCTTATTATTAGGAACATTGTATTTTGGCCTTTTTGGGCCTTTTAGAACACATATATTGTGATATTCGGTTAGTTTGCTACATTTGAACTGAATCTGAATCGGCGTTTCAAAGATTTTTTAAACCATAAACCATAACCATTTTTCCACAATAAAGCCTTTATTTTGGAAAAAAATCGCACGAATTAATGCATACTCCAGTTTTCAGTCATGGTTTAATTTCTAATAGGATTTAAGAATCAATTAGTCAGACAGAATCAATAGACACACCACTACATCTAATGAAACAAACAGAAATCACTAATTGTCCGGAACTGTCGCTTACGTTGTCTTCAGTGGTCATAGCAGTCAAAAAACTATTTTACAAGCATATAAATTTGAATGACTCCAATTTTTGAAGTTTGTTAAAAATCAAGCTGACAAACTAAAGAACGAACAGATTTAAACACAAATAAACTTCTAACATTACATTTTTGAGTTATTAGTTATTTTGCATATTTGCAGATGAATTTTTTTAGTGCGACATTTAAAAAAATTATACCGATTCATATGGTTTAATTTACGTATATGTTTTTGGTTAGGGGGAGCCATTGCCCCCATTAGGTGTACTCCTACTCCTGAATAAACAATTGTCTATCTGAAGTTAAAATAATTTATTCAACTTCAGCCGAAGTTGAACTTCAATTAGACCACACAGCAGATCAACTTATTCTATCCTTGGACGAACGGTCTATAGCAAGATGGAGGATTCCAATGGGATCGTCGTGTCAAAAACAATATGTTTACATTTCGAAGTGTTGACTGAGTCAAATGCACCGACTTCGTGCGTAATTTGCTATCGGACATCAAGCAAGTAAATACATACATTAAAATCGTATTTATGTTTGATTGTACACGCATCACACCTAAATCAGTAAACTAGTTTGTATAAATTTTGGTATAGAAAGATATGGGACGTTGGGAAAGGACATAGGCTACTTTTTGATAAAATCGGAGTTCCTCCACATAAGCGAAAATCAAAATTGTTAATTTCATTGCATCCGTTTAAGGTACAAAGACAATAATTGGAATGCGTAATAATGGGGTCAAGGGAATTGTTTCTATTAAGATTGGTCTAAATTGGAATGGACGATGCCCTGCGATAAACAAAATTGGTCATATCTTTGCATCCACTTCAGGAAAGCAATGGAATTTTGTGTATAGAAAGAGGGTAGAAAGAAAATGGTTTGATGTTGGATGCCGATAAGAAGTCTGTGTTAAGGCTTAAGAGCATTTTAATGCCAACTTGTTAAAAGCAAAAAATTAAATCATTCGGAGTATTTTTTTTAATGAATTATCCAAATTCTAATGTTTTATATGTGAACTAAAATTTAAATACAGATTGTGGTATTTTTATTTTTTTAATTTAGTGTACAATAAATGTGTCTTTAAACATACATTTTAGTAAAGAGTTCTTTGCAAAAAGTTGGCATGTCAACAATAAATAGACTGTGAATAACTAGTAAAAAAAATAAGAGTGTTTACACAATAATTGAATGCACTTTCTTCAATATGTTAGTATGATTACCC
Organism: Leucophenga maculata; assembly: GCA_035044805.1. NCBI lineage: Eukaryota > Metazoa > Arthropoda > Insecta > Diptera > Drosophilidae > Leucophenga > Leucophenga maculata. The sequence goes on from JAWNNP010000803.1 coordinate 17,307, forward strand.
AATTGCCTTCTACGAAGGAAATCTATTGCTAGGAAGCCGGCAACAGGCCTCTTTGCAATAGGTTTTATCTTGATGCTATTAATGTGTGTTTGCAAGAAACATATGCGAGTTGACAGTCACAGCAAATCTTAATTATTTTGTCGTTTAAATTGTACAAGATGGCTGGCAGAATATTTAAAAATATTTGATTTTTTTAGTTGTAGTGTACTTTCAATATTATATACATTTCGTCTTATTATAAATAAATTTTATTTTTAATTTTTTCCCTCAAATAAGCAAATAAATCGAAATTAAAAATAATAACACGCATAATTGTTATAGTGCTGACAACCCTGCTAATTCCCCATGTGTTTCCGAATACAATGTCCGAAAAGTGAAATCCCTCGACTTTCCGTGACACCGGGGTTTTGCTCGAGGGATTTTAAAACCAATCCATCCCTTTTGATTTACATAACATGCCCAAATATGATTAAATAACTTATAATACATAATCACCATTATAAGTATGAGTAAATAATTTGAAATATACGTACATTTGTTTCAAAGAGTGAAACAAATTATTGAATTTAAAGGTTTATTTTTTTTAATATAATTAAATGTATTCATATTATTATTATATATTACTTCTTATTAGAACTCTTCGTCTTAGATTGGTTTCCTCAACCGAAAAGATAAAAACAAATATCCATTCCTGTAAATTTCTAACGACGATTTGACAAAGGCATGGTAACCATGATAATGCAAATACATCATTTTGGTAATCTGTTGGAAAAAAGAAATTACAATATAATATATGCAAATTGCATGCAATGTATATGATTCATAGGGCGTTTTCTCCAGTGGTTGATATACAAAGCATGAATTGGCATTGACGCAGCCAAGCGGACTGATGAGATTTCTTAGCGGAAATCGAAACACGTGTTTCCGTTGCTCTTCACAATTAATGTTTCAAAGTTGTTGCAAATAATTTTCTCTCTTCACATCGATAAATATGTACATGTATGTTTAGCTCATGTAAATGACATACTAGCCTGCTAAAACTTATATCTAATATACATATGTATGTCGGGTTTTTTAATAACAATACATTCGAAAATTTTGATTATACGAGTGTAAATAAATAAAATGCAGCTATGATTCACTTATTAATATTTTATTCAATCGAGGAGAGCTTTAATACATGTGCATGTATAAGATTCTCTACATATATGTATGTATGTATGTATACTCGTACATATCATTTGTATTTATATTTGTGAGTCAAAATATACATTTAGATAATTTAATAAATTTAATGTTATGCGATTCATTTGTGCAGACAGAAGATAAAATGTCCGTCCCATGGTGGAATAAGTTCTTGCTCATATACTGAAGTACACTGGTTTTAATTGATTCGCAACGACAGACCTTATCTTATTTCACCATGGAATGGCCGACATTATCAAAGATGAACCGAAAAAGAGACACAGATTGATTTGATAGAGAGAAAAGTATAAGAGAGAAAATCAGAAACAAAAAGAAAGAAAAAAAATTTATCGCTTTAACGAATTTTCTTACAATTCGTTGCAACCTTTTTGAGAAAATCATGTACGAAGAGTGTAGATAATGCATTTTAGATACACTTTCTCTTCCAGGTTTATTCAGGTATTTCATAACAGAGAAACGAAAGAATATGCTATGCTCACCACGCTTCTGTAATTTTCGTACCTATACATATGCACTACACGGGAATGTATGTAAGCAAACGTATGCACATATAAACCTATATACATACACAATTGTTGCCGGCGTCCAGTCGTGTTGAAATACGTATAAAAAGAACGTTAGCAGTAAGTTACCTTCAAAACGATTTAAGAACTAGGTGTAAGTTGAACGTGGCGGTGTGTACGTCTTCTAAGCGGAAGAGAGACTATCTAACCGTGGAAATACTTCGTTGTCCGTTAACACGGCGCAGTCAGAGTTTGCTGCGTACATCTGATCGTTTTATTTTACACCTACCTGCAGTAGGATTCGTGCTCGGATTTGATTATTTCAGTGAAAAACAAATAAATGCCGTGATACTTAAAACAAAAAATATTCAAAATACACAATTGTAAAAAGGATCAAAAACGAAAAGATTTTTAATTCGGAAAAATGAGTTTTGTTTTAAGTGCGTTGCTCGGAGTCATTGTTGTAATTTCTCTTTATGCCTATCTAAAAGTTGTTTATGAGAGCGTACGAAAAGTTCGCATAGCGAAAGCGCCTCTAGTGAAGGGGACCAAACCGTATCATTTGAAAGCAAATAGTGTTTTGGTGTCGAATGAAAGTGATGCTTTAGCCGGTAAATCACAAGTGCAAATTGAAGAGTACAAACAGGCACCTGGGCCGCTACCCTGGCCAATTTTAGGTAACCTTGCCACACTAGGCCAATATGCAGTACCTTTCCAAGGGTTTACGGAGCTCGCTAAACAGTTCGGTGATGTCTACACTTTAACCCTCGGCACGACCCGGTGTCTGATCGTCAACAATTTGGAATTAATTCGCGAAGTATTAAACCAAAATGGAAAATATTTTGGAGGACGTCCCGATTTTGAGCGATTCAATGTGCTATTTGGAGGAGATCGAAATAATTGTAAGTTTAAAAGTTTTCGAAATAATACCTCTAGTATTATCTTAAAACATAGATTGTTATCGAGTATAGTACTTTTGATTTTAAACTTCGTAACGTGTTCCTATTTGATTAGTCTATTCAAAACATATTTGTTGCAGAATATGCATATGTCGACCTATGATTTGCATATGACGGAATGTCTGAAAGAATCATTCTCATCCGCCCATTTATTTGTAGTTGTTTACACATGGTAATAAATTACAAGTGTATATCAAAATTCTCGCAACTAAAATAGATCGCAGGCATTTAACCGGCAATGGATAAAAATAACTAAATGTATTATAGTTTTGTTACGAAGTTTGCATAGAAAACATCGGATACCCAAAAAGTACATATATTGTTGATGAGGTCGATAAGATTAACGAAACGAGCCATGTCCGGCTGTTTTTCCGTCCGGGTACTGGCAGTCGATATATTTTCAGACAAAATAGTTTAAATTACGAGTACAATTGCTGTTGAGTATAAAGAATGGAACTCTCGCTGACTACTGACTAACAATATTGTTTAATATTGGTGTTCTAGACCAGAGAAAAATGAAAGCCTATAAGATATTTGATGAACTTACAATTAACTAGAACTCGAAAATATGGTCAAAACCTAGAAGTATTCTAAGAAAATATCCATTTGAATAGCACTAATGTACAGATACTATTATATCGTTCTACAAAATACTACACTTCGACTTTTTAACACTTTTTAACCGACTACCAAAAAGAAAGAAGGCTATCGTCAGAATCTTTTAATGTCTATTTAGCGACAATTGTTACCCACGTCGACCTATTTCGATGATGGTGCCAAAACAAAAATTTCGTATGTTCTTCATATTTTTGCACGGACTTCAATAAGTTTTTTTTTCTAAATTAATATTTTGATATGATCTTCTTAGTCATATGTGTTATTTTAATTTTGAAGTCTATAATAGACGCATAATATGTAGGGATACTTTATACTTTATTTTTACATTTTTGTAGTACGTTTTTTTAAATTATTTTAAATGAAATTTGACAAATTTTGTCTTTCGCTTAATAAGAGGCGTGGCATTTCCTCAGTGATTTTGGCCAAACTTATGATGTGATTTTTCTTCTCCAGATTTTTTATTGACATGTATATCAAATTTCATTTCTGTACCTCAAATATTTGCAATGATATATTGAATTTTGTTTATCGCTTATATGGAGGCGGGACAAAGGCTCTTCCGTTTTTGAATACATTTTTTTTTTTTTTGTTTTTCATTATTTAATGGGATAGCCAGTTGATTGGCAATATGTGGAACGGAAAAAAAACGAATCCTCACTTGCAAAATGAAATCAACAAGAAAAGGAAACTTAACAGAAACAAGTTTATCGTTAAGAAAAAGGCTTCAACATAAAATATACATTTTTAAAGAAAAGAAATGTGTTCGAAATCAATTATAGAAGACAAGCACCAAAAACTTATATGAAACAAAAATTAAATTTGTAACCTGTCAGCAATTATTTGACGCGTATTATTGATTTTGGGTTGTACATAATGTATAAATATTGGTATATATGTATATGTATTCATTTTCTATCCATATAACAATGAAAACAAATGTCAGCAATTATTTAATGCAAATGGATGAAATCGGCACATTTGCAAAGAGCACCGAAAGAAAGTGGGCGCCGCTCTGCCTATACAAGGGGAATACTTAAATGGCCTTCAACCGTTGATCGGTCATGGCCGCATTTAGGTCTGGTGCCAGTGCGCTGGTGCCAGTTGTTTTAAATGCCAAGTATACTGAGATAGAGATCTCAGTATACTTGGCATTTAAAACAACTGGCACCAGCGCACTGGCACCAGACCTAAATATACCTCTATACCATACCTCTAATAGGATTAAAACTTCGCGCAGTATCTTCCTCCCAAAAACTTTCGACACCGTTTCGTCTAACTCAACCACGGTCCATGTCTCTGCGCCATACAGTAGGATCGGGAGTCTTGAACGTCTTGTAGATCATGATTTTCGGCATCCGAGAAAGGGCTTTACTTCTAATTTGCGTGCTCAGCCCAATCTGAGCAAGCAAACGCCTGATCTCCAGGATGACGAATATAGACGAAGTTTTATCGAAGTTGTAGTTTTCCCTTGTCACTGACCGCCCGAGACACGATGACGGAGTGTGAGAAGTCACCAAGAAGTTCATTTTGTCATCATTCACCGCCAATCCCATGAGCCTAGACTGTTAGAACGCCTTGCTGACTCGCCGTTTCTGTGTACTAATGATATTAATATCATCCTTTTGAAAGATCGAGCCCGACATATTCTGTATTTACGGCCACTGTCGTAGAAAGAATTCCATCAGCAGATTGAAAAAATCGTACGTAAGCGCGTCACCCTGCCTGAAACTTCTCTTGTTATCAAAGGATTTGGAGAGGTTCTTTCTGACCCTTACAAAGCTTTGTGTATGTAATAGCTTCGTCATACAAAGACGAACGATCTTTGCCGGGATACATAGTTCAGACGGGGCGTCGAAAAACTTCGATCGTATCGTCGTTAGCGTCTTTCTGATCGACAAGGGTCTTTTCCAAGATTTGTCGTAATGTGAATATTTGGTCTCAGGTCGACATTTTGGTCTGAAGCCACCCTGTATATGGCTTCAGCCTATTACACAATATGCGCGACAGAATCTTATATCCGATGGAAAAGAGACTTATTCCGCGGTTGGCGCAAACAGCATGTTCTCATTTTATAAATATAGGATAAAGAACACTGAGATTCCCGTCAGACGATATGCGTTCATCAGACCATATATTGCATAGAAGTTGGAACATACTCCTAACCAACTAACCAACCAATAACTGCTGGCAGCTTATCAGAGCCTGTCGCTTTATTCGTCGCTGAGCTTAATGCGTACCTTGCTTCGAACAAATATTGGTCTGAGTAGATGTTGGTACCACGTATCGTTCGCACGTCGAACACGCTCGGGCCGTCCCTTCCTTCAATCAAAACATGATCGATTCGGTTGCGTGAAAATTGGTTGATTATTGGAGGTAGTGTCGTAAAGGCTAAATTTTCATACTGTTCGGCCAAAGATTCCTTCCTTCCCAATTTTGGCGTTTAAATCGCGATTGGGATATATCGTGATTGGGACAGCGCTCTTATAGACATTCTAAGTGCTCATACAACTAATCCTTAGAAACGTCGTCCTTTCCGTCGTGGCGTGCACACAAATCATACTTATATTGAAATATTTTGCCTTATCGCGACTAGACGCCCGTCAACAGGCGGAATGTGTTGCGAAGAACACGCACCAACCTCTAATTAAGTGGGTTTTTTTTTTGCCTTCTCACGTTAGCTCACCTCTGAATGGCTGTTAAGAGGCTGCCCAGGAGATACGGGTCCTAACGGACGTTGCTAGCTACTTAAACCGTTCGCAAAAGAATTATTGTTGGTCATTCCCAAGTCAATGGCAGTCATCCACTTTCCTCACAATCTGAACTTCTGCAAACTACCCTACCTCTCTACAAGGGGAATATACACTTAACTATGTTTGCATTGTATTGGCCATTGCCACTGCTGCAGTAAAAAAATAATCGAATTGCTTCACATCTGCGGAGTATCTTGCAAATCTTTCATCGGATCACTCTCCATTTCTCTTAAACTTATTGAAGTGACATCAATTAAAATAGCACCTAAACAAGATAACGATATAACAAAATAAAACAGGCTCAATTATAAAAAGAATATATCGAGTTCAATCCAGTAATTAACTGCTAAACTAATATTTAAAACTGTCTCAGTGCGCTAAACTTTGTCGACACTGCTGCTGCTCAATCTTCAACAATATATACATATATGAACTCATATTCGAAATGTATGTGTTGCTTTCCCAAAAAGTATTCAAAGTAAAATAAAATGACTTAAAAAAAAAAGTAGTGGAAATAAAAATTAGTGTACCTCAGGAAACACTCTCGGTCATCTATACATGTATACAGATAAATAAAATTGGAGTGCCCTACCTTCCGTAGTAGTGATAAACAAAATTCAATGTATGTTATATGGTTTGTATACATGAGGCATACATACTAACTAACAGTGTACAACATTTATGTTTTCCGATGATACAGATGCTTTGAGCAGAGCTTGATGACCAATACAAACACCAAGACGATTAGCAGACCGCTTCATGGAACGCATTGTATATATTTATGGGGTAGTGACAGTGTCATAAAACATACAGCGGATATAATTTGAATAACTACTTTAAATGAATATAAATTGAAATTTCTTCTTGGTTTTTAGCTACAGCTGGAAAAACTTACATTTGTTTCCAAATATTTTTCGGAAACAAAAAAACGACAGAATGGTACAGCAAATTATCTATTTATTAAATACCTTTCTCTCCCACCTCTCGTGATGTTACGATCTCATCGGTTACAAGAGAGAAGATATCCATGGCATAGTGTTACAATACAGTGACGCCAATTTATGCATGCGCTCTCATTTTGTTCTGTATTCTCAACGAGAAGTTTTTTCAACGAGAAGTTGCACTCAGTATGAGCGAAGTTTGTATGGTGAATTTTCACTCGTAGGTTGTGCTTCCTTACATTACCGTAGCATGATCCATGGATTATAACTATTTCACCATGCTTATTTCACCATTGCACACGATGCAAAAACCAAACAGTGGCAACAACAACAATAGCTCTTACTTATGTTAAAGAGTTTATGCTTCTGTACTTTCACTCAACGTTTCTCCTCTCGCGATACACCTTTTTTGACCTTAAAACTTTCAAATTTAGCCTCCATTAAGAAGTTTCACTTCAGAACAAATCAACCTGTTTTGGACGTCCATACATTTTATTCAGCAAAAAGTTTTAGAAGGAAAGATAATTCTGATGAAACTAACCTCTTAGTTCGTGCAGCAGCAACATTAACTGCATAACAAAATAATTTCGTTGTAGTTCTTGACAAATGAAAAAAAATTTTAATCAGAGTAGTAAAAAGTCAATCTCATTTTTTCCAGAAAAAGCAGTAACTTCCACTTAAAAGTAATGAAATAAAAAACAGTGACATATCACTCCGGTCGGTATCTCAGCCCACCGCTGTGTGGCTGCCGCTCGAACACTTTTTCTAATAAATCCAATCGTGAAAAAGTCTGGAAATTTATGTTCAGAAAATTTTAATGTCGATGAAATAACCTAAGTCCGAAATAAAGAAGGTTAAAATTTTCCTCCCGGAAGCAACTTTTACGGAAATGTCCGATCGTGACGCTTTTATATACCATTAACAGGTCTTGAAATGTACAACCAGAAAATATTAAAGGTTTTGTCCGAAATATAAAAAAATAGAACACTTTTATTTTTTGTTTACAAAAGATAATTCCTTGATTTTGACAGGAAAAGCCCAACAGAGCTCAATAGGCTACTGTTGTCAAACGGCTTAAAATTTTTTAACGCTAATACCTTCAAAACACACTACTTGAAAAATTATGCTTCAAAATAAATTTCGAAAAATAATTTACATTTTGGCGATTTGCTTAAAAAAGGGAACCTTTTGGAACATATTGCTATTTTTTTTTCATTTTTTATATATATGTATTTATTTACAATCTGTCCGAGGAAATGTGACAGTAATTTTGTAATTTACTTAACTGGATTAGCTTATCTCCAGTGAGAAAAGCTAATATATTTCAGCTACTTATCTATTACTTTATACTGTATATACAGCTATTTACATATGAGATTGTTATTATTATTCAATAACTTAATGTCTATCTGAAGGATCCAGTATATGAAAACGTTTAAGTCTTCTATAAACTAAGCTATTATCTGTTAAATTTAAAGCTAGGGTGTTGCTATGACCTAGTAGTCTGTTGATGTAACTTTTACTAAATGCAGCTATTTCCTCTTTAACCATAGGAATTTTCAAGTCTTTATGGATTTGACAATAGTTCTAAGCGTTTTGTTTTGATACCTCTGTATGATTTCAATATTTGAGTTACTCGTAGTACCCCAAAGTTGCAGAGCATATGTCGAGACAGGCTTAAGTACAGTTTTATACAGTCTCACTTAGATTTTTTACCAATAAGCCAATACATTTTTACGGTTTTTATATTAAGCTGTGTTACCTTAGCTTTGATATGGTTTTTCCATACAAGACGGTGATCAAGATGGACTCCAAGGTATTTCACAGAGTCGCTTTGGGGTATTTCAAAACCATTTAACCATACTGACGGGCAGTTTACTTTCCTTAGTGAAAATGTTCTATGCACCGATTTTTGTGAATTGACTTTTATTTTCCATTTTGTTAGCCAGTTCTCTAATAAGAATAACTCGTCCTGCAAATATTGGGAAGCCTCTGTTGGAGAACTGCTGGTTGCAACAATAGCTGTATCGTCAGCGTATGTAGCCACACATACCTAAGTTGAGACAGGCATATCTGCTGTATAAAGAGTGTAGAGTACGGGACCTAAAATACTCCCTTGCGGAAAACCTGCTTTGATATGTTTCCACTTCACTTAATTTCATTAGCATGAAACACTGAATGCAAATGTTCCGCAAAAGCTTGCGCTTTGTCTTTGTCCGATTTACACCAGTCTCCATTGGAGTCTTTAACAGCGAAATTTCTTTTTGTAGGGCGTTTCAAATATTTAATTGTTATCCAAAGGACATGTTCATAGTCTCTTGAAAACGGCTCAAGGTTCCTTAAAAATTCTGCGGTAGATTCATTTCTTAATTCAGACAGTCTTTGTTCAAGGTCACTAGCTGCTTTATTAAATAACCGCTTATCTGCTGGACTTCTACTTTCTTGCCATTTTTTTCGTAATTTTCTTTTATTTTTTACTTAACGTCTTATATCAACCGGTAGATATAATTGGTTTGATCGATTTTTCTGGTTGTAATGTATTTATCTGGTTGATGTATATTATTTACAAAGGTTTTAGCAGCGTAGTCAATTTCGAGTCCCGTTTTTAAGGACACGTCCAGGTTGGTTTGTTCCTCCAACCAGTCCCGAAATGCGATTAGTGGTTCTATTTGAACGATTGCATTACCTATGTGTCTTATTGTGTAAATTTCCGGGTTTTTGTTGTCAGGTTCCAGATCGATGAAGAACATGTTCAGTGGGTCTTTCGTAACACGGCTTCTGATGTAACTTACACCTCTAACCTTAAGCCCTAGTGCCTCTAGTTCACTTTTTATTTCTTCACAAGGGGTAGATGAATGTAGATTTTTCACAGCTACTCTAAATGCTCTCTCCTGTTTTAGTTGAAATGTGTGAAATTGAATTTTGTCCTCGCGTAGAATTTTAATAATTTTCCTACAATTCTCAACAGTCTTCACCATAATTCTAACATGCCCATCTCTTTGTGACTTATAGCTAAAATCTTGTTAACTAATCTTAGCTAAAAGGTAGTTTAACATACTGTTGATTTCGTTGACGGGAGGTAGAAGAACCGATTGCCTCTCGACGCGACCGGTTGTGCTTTCACTGAGCTCTGCTCAAATTATAATTTTCTTTGTTTTTTATCAACAAAAAATTAAATGAAAATTGTTCGAACAAGTGTCTAGGTGTCAGTGCAATACACGAAAATTAAATGCTTAAATATCTCTTTTCGCGTTTTTATTTTCTCGTTTTTTTTTTCATTTGTTGTTAAAATAACAAAATAAAAAGGCGCAAAAAGCAATAAAAAAAAAAAAAAAAGACGCACACAAAAAAAAAATAAAAAAAGACGCACACAAAAAAAATAAAAAAAGACGCACACAAAAAAAATAAAAAAAGACGCACAGTCAAAACAAACTGTACAAGATGTGAATAGACGAAATGCTTACTTCACATTTGTAGACACCGCTCCCCCACTCAACAAATCCAATACACTCTCTGCTGATCAAAAGATCAGAGCAAGGTCTTGTTCCCCGGCGATTAACTGCCCACCCAAAACGCAAGGTACTGAAGAAATGATAACTAAAAGCGCAGTAAGTACGAACACAAACAACCACTCGTTTAATTTACCTCAGCCGCGACCACTATAGCTAACAATGCCAATGTAACCAAATCTGCAAGAGCAATCACTACCACTCTCTTGGTCCGAACAATGGCCAACACCTACTCTTAAAATTAAAAACTTTTCCCCAACCACTTTCACACCCGCAACCAGTACACATACTGTTACATACGTGCGCTCTTCCAGTGCAACAACAACCACAATAACGCATTCAAACAATGCTACGACAACAACAACATGTCTCTTGCAAGCGCCTGCTGTCTCTGCTGCTGTGGTTTCAAACCATAACAACAACATAAACGTCCCGTTGGAGCAAAGCATAATGCAAAAAAATAAACAACCCATCTTGAATCGTTTGGCAGTGCAGACAGGCTTAGACCGCTATATACAAATTAAGCGTAAACTAAGCCCATCTAACTCTAAAAGTGGTAATAAGCCCAAGATAAATCGTAACGACGATAAAAGCGGGAACCAAACGCCTCTTGCAGATAACAGATTTTCCATTTTAAGCGAAAGTGAAAATAGTGCATCAAAAAACGCTGACGGAGTTGTCCCAAAAGTTAGCACCAAACCCCCGCCAATATATGTTCGTGAAAAAGACTCGAATAGCCTAGTGAAAAACATAGTACAACTTATTGGAAATGGCAATTTTCATATTTCATCGCTCAAAAGGGGAAATCTGCACGAAATAAAGCTTCAAATTTACACAGAACAAAACTATCGTCTAGTCTTAAAATATTTAACTGACTCAAAAGCAAACTTTTACACATAGTTAAAAAGCTCTAAAGGTCTGCAAATTGTACTTAAAGGCATCGAACCAAGTGTATCCCCAAGTGAAGTGATAAGTGCTCTCAAGGAAAAAGGTTTCAATCCCAAAGTAGCTATTAATATTATTAACAAGAACAAAATGCCTCAACCCATGTTCAAAGTTGAATTAGAGCCCGAGAACAAGTCACTTAAGAAAAATGAAGTATACCCAATATACACCCTACAATATCTGCTCCACCGCAGAATAACTGTGGAAGAGCCTCACAAACGCAACAACCCGGTTCAATGCACTAACTGCCAAGAGTTTGGCCATACAAAAACGTATTGCACCCTACGTTCTATATGCGTTGCCTGCGGAGATCTCCATGACGCTGCTTCATGCCCCGCAAATAAAACAGATCCAAATGCAAAAAAATGCAGCAACTGCGGTGGTAACCACACGGCTAATTATAATGGCTGCCCGCACTCGCCCCGAAGAGATAATAACACGCACCCCGCAGACCTATACCCTAGACACAACTAAACCCGGTGTGTCCTTTGCAAATGCATTGAAATTAGAATTAAACAATACCACACAAAAAACAAATTCACAAACCGCGCCGCATACGGTTCCCATCGACGTTCCAGCACAAAACCTGCCACAAATCATACCCCAAAATAGCATGGAAGCTATGATTGCATCAATGCAGCAAAGCATGATGGAATTCATGGCATTTATGCAAAACACTATGCAACAACTAATGCAAAATCAAAATACACTGATACAAATGCTCGTAGCCCAATAAAGCCAAAAATGAACACTTTAAATATATGCCTCTGGAATGCTAATGGTGTTTCTCGGCACAAGCACGAACTCTCAATATTTCTAAAGGAACGAGACGTAGACGTAATGCTTCTCACCTCACAAATAAATACAATTTCCTAGTTCCAGGTTACACATTCTACGCCACAAACCACCCAGACGGAAAAGCCTATGGAGGAACTGGCATACTCGTTAGAAGTAGAATAAAACACTATTCTCTACAGGGATTCTCAACCAATTACCTCCAAGCCACTTCGATAAATGTGCAATCATAATTTGGCAATCTCACATTATCGGCAATTTACTGTAACCGAAAAACAGTTCATAGACTTTTTTAACACATTGGGTGATCGCTGCTTAGCTGCAGGAGATTATAACGCGAAACATACCCATTGGGGATCACGGCTTTCAAATCCCAAAGGGAAACAGCTCTATAAAGCACTCATAAACACTCAAAACAAGCTTGACTATGTCTCACCATGCAGTCCAACATACTGGCCAACAGATCCAATGAAAATACCGGATCTTATAGACTTTGCAATTGCATGAAAAATCTCAACCAGATTAATTTCTGCAGAATCACTCGCAGATCTGTCATCGGATCACTCTCCCATAATTTTTAATCTATTGGAATACCCACAATACAAACGAAATCCCAGTTTTCTCACCGCTTACAATACGAATTGGCTTAAATACAAGAAATATATAAGCAGCCACATTGAACTCAACCCTGGAATCAACTGCGAAATGGATATAGACAACTCTGTCAGTGCCCTTAACTCAATTCTCGCTGCTGCAGCAAAACACTCTACACCACAATTTAATTCACCTCCAACGACAAATCATAGAATAACAAATAGTCACATTGAACATCTGGTTGCAAAAAAACGCCGCCTAAGAAGAGAATGGCAAAACTTGAGATCTCCAGCTGCAAAATTAAGGCTGAAAACAGCAACTTGTGAGCTGACCGCGGCCCTCAAAATTGAAGATAAGCTAGCCCAGAGAAGATACATTGAATGTCTCTCACCAAAAAACTATAATTTTCCGTTATGGAAAGCTCTCGCTACTATTCAACCACCCGCTGAGGTATCTAAACCCATTAGAGATAATACTGGCAAATGGGCTCGCAGTGATGAAGAAAAGGCTAACATTTTTGCAGCACATCTTAAAAATGTATTTCAGCCAAACCCGTCGGCAACGGTTTCGCTCTTCCTCCATATTCGGATAGGAACTATTCAGCACCCCTCCGAATACACACACATGAAGTAAAAAACATCATAAAAAATCAACTAAACCCAAAAAAGGCTGCAGGTCATGATCTTATTTCTCCAAAAATGATCGTGGAACTCCCAAGTCCAGCTATTAATTATATTACCAAACTTTTCAATGCCATTCTAATAAGTGGTTATTTCCCAACCCAATGGAAAAAATCAATCATTGTCAGGCGGCGTCATATAGACCCATAAGTCTTCTATCATGTCTGTCCAAGCTCTTCGAAAAGATTTTTCTCACCAAAATAAACCAGTACACTCAAAATATCATCCCTATCCATCAATTCGGTTTTCGCGAAAAGCATGGCATCATTGAACAAGTAAATCGTATTACCTCAGAGATTCGAACTGCGTTTGAGCACCGTGAATATTGCTCCGCAATCTTTCTCGATATTGCCCAAGCGTTTTTTCGAGTTTGGCTCGAGGGGCTTAAGTACAAAATTAATGTGTTGCTCCCACAAAATACTCACAAAGTTCTTGAGTCCTATCTCAGCGAAAGAACTTCGTTGTGCGACAAAATAGAGTCGGAAATCAAAACTGGTGTGCCCCAAGGTAGCGTACTCGGCCCCATGCTATACGTGCTATACACATCAGATATCCCAATTAACCACAACCACACAACATCAACATTTGCTGACGATACTGCAATATTAAGCTGGTCCCGATGCCCAATGCAAACAAAAAGTCGACTTGCAGATCACCTCACCCCTCTCGAAAAGTGGCTGAGCAACTGGCGGATAAAAGTCAATGAACAAAAAAGTAAACACGTTACATTCACGCTCAATAGAGGTACTTGCCCTACGCTAACTCTGAGGTCATGCATCTCGGCATCCATCTCAAAAGACGACTCACATTGAAGCGAAGAAAACACAAATTAAGCTGAAGGCCAACTCCCTACACTGGCTTTTTAATTCACGATCACCCTTAAATCTGGATTACAAGGTGTTACTTTATAACACAGTAATAAAGCCTATTTGGACATACGGATCCCAGCTACGGGGCAATGCAAGCGCCTGCAATGTGGAAATAATTCAAAGAGCTCAATCTAAAATTCTTAGAACAATAACTGGTGCACCATGGTACATTCGAAACGATTGTATTCACAGAGATCTGAATGTCCCAACTGTGCAGTCTGAAATAGCTCGAACCAAGCGAAACTATTCTCAAAAACTCGACTATCACCCAAACCCGCTCGGAAGAGCTCTCACTCAACAAAATAACACAACGCGACTCAGGAGAAATGACAGTGTTATTGTTGTAGTTAAGAAAAAAAAAAATCAATTTGCACTTGATTTGAAACTACTGTTGTTTTAATATAAATAGTTATTGTTTTCTTTGATTTGTTTTGAATTTTATATTATTATATATTATTATTTATTATATATTAAAAACAAATGCGATGAGCAAGAAATGAAAAAAAATATTGCTATTGAAACGAAAAAGTAAGCATTGTTAAAAAGTAATTTAATAATTACTAGTAATTAATTTTATATTTTTGTAATGGCCGTGAAAGGGTATATATATATATATACTAGCTTTTACCCGCGACTTCGTCCGCGTATCTACAGATAAAAAGTAGAATATTTAATTACTTTTCTTATTTTGCCTCATTTGTGAAACTATACGGGGGTGATGTACCGCCCCTCTAATTTTGACCAAACTCAACCTGTTTACTTTTTATGATCCTCTTAACATGTATACCAAATTTCATCTCTGTACCTTAAATGGATGCAAAGATATGACAAATTTTGACTATCGCTTATATGGGGGGTGGGGCAACGCCCCCTCCGATTTTGTCCAAACTTAACAGATCGACTTCTCCTCATCCTCTTAACATCTATACCAAATTTCATCTCTGTACCTTAAATGGATGCAAAGATATGACAAATTTTGACTCTCGCTTATATGGGGGGTGGGGCAACGCCCACTCCGATTTTGTCCAAACTTAACAGATTGACTTCTCCTCATCCTCTTAACATCCATACCAAATTTCATCTCTGTACCTTAAATGGATGCAAAGATATGAAAAATTTTGACTATCGCTTATATGGGGGGTGGGGCAACGCCCCCTCCGATTTTGTCCAAACTTAACAGATTGACTTCTCCTCATCCTCTTAACATCTATACCAAATTTCATCTCTGTACCTTAAATGGATGCAAAGATATGACAAATTTTGACTATCGCTTATATGGGGGGTGGGGCAACGCCCCCTCCGATTTTGTCCAAACTTAACAGATTGGCTTCTCCTCATCCTCTTAATATCTATACCAAATTTCATCTCTGTACCTTAAATGGATGCAAATATATGACAAATTTTGATTATCGCTTATATGGGGGGTGGGGCAACGCCCCCTCCGATTTTGTCCAAACTTAACAGATTGACTTCTCCTCATCCTCTTAACATCTATACCAAATTTCATCTCTGTACCTTAAATGGATGCAAAGATATGACAAATTTTGATTATCGCTTATATGGGGGGTGGGGCAACGCCCCCACCGATTTTGTCCAAACTTAACAGATTGACTTCTCCTCATCCTCTTAACATCTATACCAAATTTCATCTCTGTACCTTAAATGGATGCAAAGATATGACAAATTTTGATTATCGCTTATATGGGGGGTGGGGCAACGCCCCCACCGATTTTGTCAAAACATAGCCTATGTTCTTTTCCATCATCCCATCAATCTCTATTCCAAAATTCAGACGAATTGGTTGAGCGGTTTGGCCGTAAGAGAGGAACATCCATACATCCATACATCCATACATCCATACATCCATACAAACTTTCGCATTTATAATATTAGTAGGATATATATATTTTATCCAGTTTTTAGAGATTTAGGGTTACTAATATAGCATTGAAGCTGTTATTAGTTTAGTATAGAAATAGAGATTTGGACTCAATTATATTTTAGCCTTGGTCTAAAAAATTCTACAATGGGGGTGTTTGCATAATAATTTGTTAATATACTTTTTCTTAGATACTATATTTTACTAAAATCGCAAACCGCAGAAGTATTTAAAAACGGGAGCACCCCTGAATATTTAACAAGTTAGACCTATAGTCGATGTGCTCGACTATTTTATACTTTACACACACCATATTTGTTCATAGGCCTTGATATTAATTTCCGTGAGTTTTATTTCTCTGAGTATTCCCTATAGAGAACTAATATGCCTGCAATTAATAATAATGATTACTGAAACAGACACTTTTGAGTCAGTATTTCAGCGATGAGATCTTTATCTCATCAAACGACACATAATTTCAAAGTAATATTCACATTGACTGTGCAACTATTGCAATTGTATTATCGAAGAAAACAGTGAAACAAATCTTCACATTTGACCGGACTTGGCGATTTTTATTCGGTCTTGGCTCTACTCGCCGCTTCCATTTGTATAGTCATCAATTTAGTCACCAGTTATGACCATTTCGACACCATTCAACAGCGCCTGCGCAGTGCTCATGCTATAATAATGGTTTAGTGTTCCGTATGTGTTTTTTAGTGATTTTAAGATAGATATGTTTCTTGGAGTCTCCACAAAAATACTAATCAGTTTTGCCAGACCACATATATCACACTTGTAGGTTTATATCTAAACTTATAGGCGTAGCGTCTTTGGGTAAACAGTGGTTAATCTTCTCTATACCTTCTATGGTTTCTGATGATTTTTTTTTAATGCGTTGCAAAAACAGTGAAGAGTTATAGTACGGTTCAAACAATGTATTTATAGTATAACAGTCGATTTACTTATTTTTTACTTCACAAACAAATTTATAATTACTCGTTTTTTATTACTTGTAGCTTTGGCATTGTGCGACTGGTCCCAATTGCAGCAGAAACGGCGAAACCTCGCCCGAAAGCATTGTTCTCCGCGTGATGCTACATCATTTTATCAAAAAATGTCGGATGTTGGCTGCTTCGAAATGCAGCAGTTTATGGACCGATTGAGTGAAACTGTAGTTTTTGGGCAAGATTTTGAATTAAAACCTCTGGTGCAACAGACCTGTGCCAATATGTTTAGTCAGTACATGTGCTCAGTGCGTTTTAACTATGATGACGCTGAATTTAAATCAATTGTTCGATGTTTTGATGAAATATTCTGGGAGATAAATCAAGGCTATGCTGTCGACTTTCTCCCATGGCTAAGTCCATTCTATGCTGGTCACATGAAGCGCATTATGAACTGGTCTGAAACAATAAGGAGGTTTATTTTAGAAAGAATCATTGACGATCGTGAGCGGAATATAGATGTCGACGCACCTGAAAAGGACTTCACGGATGCTTTGCTTAAAAGTTTACTTGAAGACGATGATGTCTCGCGCGATACTATAGTCTTCATGTTAGAGGATTTTATTGGTGGCCATTCAGCTATTGGAAATCTGGTTATGTTGGCATTAGCATATATTGTTCGCAATCCAATAACTGGAATTAAAATACAAAATGAAATTGATCGCGTCATAGGAAACTCCGTGCGAAGTGTCACCCTGATGGACACGGAACAAATGCCCTACACTGTGGCTACTATATACGAAGTACTTCGCTACTGCTCTTCGCCAATTGTGCCACATGTGGCAACAGAAGACGTGGCAATTGGGGGATATGGAGTAACTAAAGGAACGATCGTTTTTATTAACAATTATGAATTGAACACCAGCTCGAAATACTGGCATAAGCCTGAGGAGTTCTATCCTGATCGTTTTACTGAAATTGTAGTATCAAAAACCGAAGCAGATCCTAGTGGAGCTTCCCAAAATTTTCAAGCCATGCGGTTAAAAAAGAACATACCTCACTTTCTACCCTTTAGTATTGGAAAACGAACTTGCATTGGACAAAACCTTGTCAAGGGATTTGGATTCATTATGCTGGCTAACATCATGCAAAACTACGAAGTAAGCTGTAGCGATGTCGCGAACGTTAAGACATACCCGGCGTGCGTGGCTGTACCACCGGATACATTCTCATTGGTTTTCACACCACGCTCCAAAATAAAGCGAATTGTGCACGGGTCCTAATATAAATTACTCCAAGGCAAATCATGTCATACAGAAGTGAATCTCTGAAGTATCAATCTACAACTACAACACACAAATTTAGCGATTAAGCCTATTTAAAGTCTGTCTATACATTAAGCCTTAGGTATATTAATATCGTTTACTACCATGCAAATTCTTTGTTTATTGAGCAACTACATTTATGATTGTATTATTCGATGTCACATTGATTGAATGAAAACAAATTAAATAAGGTTTATATAAAATATAATTATATAGACTGGTCATATAGTATTTTAATTTTATATTAGTGTGTAATATATAAACTGCAAGCTTCCGTGAGGGCTCAGTCTTAAACGTCTTCACAAATTTATGGAAAGTATTCCGAACTAAATTATTTTTATTAAAACAAGATAAAAATCAACGTGCTCGACTATATTATGTCAGGCACACACCCAACACTTCTCTTATACGATTCTCACTACTTAAGTAACTTGTGTATTTTTTAAATAAAAATTTAAGCAAATCGCTCACTAAATTTCAAGCGATTTGATTAAAGGTTTAATTTTTTTGGTTGGAAAGTACTAAAATAAAGTAACTTTATTCAATTAAAGTTCAATTAACCAAATTTCACTGAAATTTTAATTTTGATCGGAAAAAAAAAATTATAAATGCAGAACAAATATTAGGTATAATTTTTTTCACGATGTGCATACCTTATGTTACTATGTTTGAAAACGCTTGTCAATGAGCTATAAATATGAAATCAGTCGAAATTCTGTCCCATATTGAAGATTTCTAAGCGATGTAGCTAGTGAATATTTTTACCGTTTCCATAAAACGGTGAAAAGTGTTGAAAGTATCGTCAGAAAAAATAATGTATGAAAACAAGACATTCTAAATATTGATGTTGTAGTTCACGTAAAGGACCACATTCAAGGGCAAGCAGAGTTGCAATCAACCGTAATTTAAATGATGAAGCCTGTGTTGTTACTCCACAAAATGATCTTATGCAAAACAACTGGAATCTTTGTTTGATCAGCTTTATAAAATTTGAAAAATATGTGCTTGTGAAATATATTATATAAAACCATAATAGCTCAGTTCTTCCAAAAAATTTAATAAATTAAACACCAGAAGTATCGTGTATTGTTAAAAATGATATAGATTATATTCCGATGGTTGTAATATAAATTGTGTGCTGTATACAGCGCTGCTGATTGAGTATTATTTCAAAGATATGTTGATCAAATTTAAACCAACTCTTGAAATTAAGAAATTATCCTGATACTGCATTCGTCTCATTCTGAACTGACGGTTGCACTGCTAGCCCGTGTGAGCTGCACGCATGTTCTTTTTTTTTTTGTTTAATTAAAGAATTTTTCATTTTTTCCTGGTGACCAGAACCTCTCCGGCTCCTACCACTTGGTAGTGTAGTTTCTTAGTACGTAGGATTTCACATACATCTATGATGTCTTGTTGGAGGATGTTAAAGGTGCGATGAAAATTTTTTTTGTCGTTTCGTCTTTTTATGCGCAGCTTAAGAGTCATTTCTTACAAATACCCGAGGTATGCTTACTTCCATCGAACTGTAAACAAGTGTATCTTCAGAGATCTAGCTTGAATTTGTAAATGAAACGGTGTTAGATCTAGATCAAATTCCAACGCAATGGTGGAAACGTACGCATTGCCTCTGTGATGTATACATAATAAAATTTTTTTTGGGGAGTTCAGTGACTGTGACTTAGTTTGCCCTTTCTTCCATGCAACTATGCTGTATAATGTCATTGATTTCATAACCATGTTTATTTTCGGCTTGGCGCCCCTTATTTTTCAGTTATCTTATTTTCTATCCAAGCTTCCTTTCGCTCTGGGAACTTATGCTGCTTTGGCAGCGATTTTATTTAGACCTACCTATTTGCACCAGTCTGGTGTGATTTCGATAATGTCACAGAGTATCTCTTCAAATATGATCGAATGTCATTTTCACTCAGTGTGATGAATGGCTGATTTAGAGAGGGTATCATCGTTTTTGCCCGCGCCTGGTTATAATATTCTGTGTTTTTCTACTCAATGCGCTCTATTATTATATTATCATTTATCTATCTCAAGATAGCGCCTTAATTCTTGCACTCTGCCTAATCATTGCATCGGATAATTGTGATACAAAATTTTCACAGTTTGTCTTAGGAATTCTTTTCACTTCCCTGGTTGTTTTGTCCATTTCAATTAGAACGCAATTTTTTGATAATCGATTATTCCTGTGACACACTTCAGTCTTGACATTTCTCTCTTAAGAATTCTATAAGAAATTTACCACTGTTAATGGTATTTGTATTTACCAAGCCACACTGTGCGCTTTTTCATCGCTACTATGATGAGTAGGCCAACATTGTAGCAAAACTGCACCAATCTCTTCGGGG
Source organism: Leucophenga maculata (assembly GCA_035044805.1). Taxonomy (NCBI): domain Eukaryota; kingdom Metazoa; phylum Arthropoda; class Insecta; order Diptera; family Drosophilidae; genus Leucophenga; species Leucophenga maculata. Next base: position 38,187 of record JAWNNP010000803.1, read on the forward strand.
GTGATGCTCGGCTTCCCTCTCAATATGCTTATGCGATCAATGCTCGCCTCTTTCTGCTCATGTGGCCTATGATACGCATTGACGAGTTTTCTACATTTTTAAGCTCTGCACAATAAAAATAATTTGCGGGGTATATTGGTATTTTTTGAAATTTCGAAATGTTCTATAAAATTTTTATTTTCATGATCAAGGCGAAGAAACGAGCCGGTATATGTATGAATCTCTATTTTTCGCAAGGAAATATTTTAAGGCCTTGTACCGAAGGTACACGAGTTTATTTTAAAATTTTCCCAAACAAAAAAAATTAGGTATGCCTCCAAGGCAGGGAATAAAAATGATAAATGAGAAAAAAATTGCAATTTCAAAACGAACCAACGAATAAATATATTTGAATTGTCTTGTCGAATCAAATCGAAATTATTCTGCTTCAAAATCAAACATTCAAATTTCAATATTTTTCTTGAGCTGACTTCTGAACTATCACAGAGAATAGCACGAAATTGCCATCTAGAATGGAGAATGCTGTCTTTGTTGTTTTTTTCATAATCTTTAACCGACCAATCACAATATAATGGTGATGTTAACGTAGGATAGTCAGAATAAGTTTGTGTATTTTATCCCACAAAACACCCTAATGGTATTCTCTTCTGAAGTTCCATCAATCAATACTTTGTACAGACTGCAGAAATATATTGTCATTAATATTGAAAATCTTAGAACATTAAATGCCACACGATTTACTAAATCCGAATATCGATTTTGGGACATGATCAACTCATTGTGTGAAAGGAAAGCAAAGTTTTGTGGCTGATTGCTTAATGTTTGGCCGATTTTTTGACGCATGTATGAAAAATTGTATCCGCAAGCCTAGAAGTATTCAGTCAATATGGCAGAAAAATACCGCATAATTTTAGGATTGCACATCCGCAAAGCAACCCTTCACAAAATGCCGTTCATGGATGAAACTTTAAGTCCGGGAAAAACATATCGGACTAGATAGGTTTTACAGCATTGTCCGAAACCATTATTACAGTTATTACCTTTTTTTAAATATATTTTAATAATTCATTCAGTGAAAATTCAGTTGTGATATATTCCCTGATACAGGAGATTCTCACCAGATAGAATAGTCAATACCAAATCATTGAGCGTTTTTAATGTATGCTGATGATGTCAAATTATGTTTGTCCTATTCTGATGTTTCCCAACACAGTCTATTAGAAGCAGATTTGAATTCATTACATTCTTGGTGTTTAGCAAACTTTCTTAAGCTAAATATATCCAAATGCAAATGCATGACATACCATCGCAGAAAACCTCTTATTATGACCTACTACTTGCATGTTCATAACCTCAGTATGGATATTTGTATTAACGATTTAGGTGTTCTTATGGACCCTAAATTAAGCTACAATAATCATATTGTTTGTATGGTAAATAAAGCTAAAGGTGTTCTTGGCTTTATAAAGCGGTGGTCAAAGGAATTCGACGACCCTTATACTACCAAACTTCTGTACACTTCACTTATTCGTCCGATCTTGGAATTTGCGTCTTGTGTTTGGAACCCACATTATGTAACTCACAATGACCGTATCAAATTGGTTCAAAAGCAGTTTCTATTGTTTTCTCTCAGAAAATTTAATTGGGCTGTTGATGTACATCTACCACCATACGTGGACAGATTGAAATTAATCGATCTTCCAACTCTGTCCGCACGTAGATCTATGCTATCTGTCGTCTTCCTTCACAAGATCCTTTGTGGCGAAGTTGATTCCCCTTATTTGCTTAAATCATTATTTTTAAATGTTCCCTCTCGCTTCCCGCGTAATTATGTTCCTTTAAAGTTGTCATTTTGCAGCACAAACTATGCTTGCCATGATTCACTTCGCTCTCTCTGCTATATATATAACAAATTTTCGCACCTATTCTCTTACAACTCTTCTGTAAACTGTATAAAAAAATCTGTCCTTAACTCTGAACTACAATAAATTGTAATTTCATATTTTTATTTTTAATCTTTTGATTTATAATTACGGCTGCTTGGACCACTTCCATGGCTGTGAGTCGAGGCACATTCGTTCAACTGGGCGACCAAACAAAAATGCTCCACCGGGTCTAAGTGGTCGTAACTTTCCTCTTTTTAAGTTAAGTTAAGTTTTAATTACAGATGTTCAGTGAGTAACTTATTCTTTAACTTAGTATCATATTTGTAAGCAACTGTTTAATTTTATGTAGTTGTATTAAATAAATAAATAAATAAATGTTGAAAAAACTTATTGCGAATTTACTGCCAACACCTGCCAACCTGTTGCTTTTGAAAAATTTCTCTGTTTTTTTTAATTAACAACAAGCATTTCCTTGTTAATCCCTATCTTATGTAGCATGTACACAAATCTGCTCGACGCTACAAAACAAATAGAAACTAAAGAGGGGGATTCCGTTCGCGAGTATTTCATTCAACAGAATCAATAGCAGGCTGGCCCAGTAGGAAGAAAGAACAATTACAGGAATTGTAACCATTTTAGACCCACGGTTCATTGAACACGTGACAACATTCCGATCTCATCACGCTCCTGAAAATAAAATACCATGAACACCACCTAATACAAGTGAAAACTGATCTACTGGTGAACTTTTTAATTTTATGACAGCCAAAATATCTGCAAGTTGCTGCACTCCTTTCGTCAGTTTGAAACAGATTTTACCACAAGGCTGTAACGTATTTGGGTACTGGAAACTAAATAAATTTTGTAATTACAAAATAAAATTAATTTTGTAATAACAAATGTAAATTAACTATCAAAATGTGAGCGGCCTAAGAACTTAACTTTGTGATATGAATCTTAAATGTTTATCTGAGAGTGTTGACGTCATAGTTTTTACTGAAACTTGACTTCAACCGCATATTTTAAATTTTCAGAAAGATCGTCCTATTCGACCTGGTAGTGGTGTCAAATTTCTGTTAAATTATCTCTTACGGCTGAAGAAATTTGCATTTTCAACATAGCTATCGAGTATATATGTATGTGTTAAAATTTTTTTTTGTGATTTTAACATATAGGTTACTTGCATACATACATCCGTTCGTCTTCGGAAATGAGCTGCTTCATGCCACATATTTACGTGATAAAGATCATATTATATTGTAGTTATGGGAGATTTCAATTTACCCAATAAAAAATGTTCTATAACTATACCAACAATGGTTTTCTAGATAATCTTCATAATTTGTCTTTGCCACACAGTGTAACAACATTTGTAAAATTTCAGGTCGGCTTCCAAATCTTGTATTTGTTGTCAATGGTTTTAATATATCCGTTAACAGAATACCTCCGATAATATTACTAGAAGATAACTAATATACAGGTGCAGTTATCTTTTCAGCTGGACAAAGTTACTTTTTCAGGTGATAATATTAGATGATAGTGTTGCATATATTCTACCTTCTGAACAATGCTTTACTCTACTTATTTATTACGAGTTAAAAATAATGTGCGCAATAACCCGAAAAGCTTTTTTAACTTTGTCAATATTAGACGTAAAAATGCAGCTTACCCCGGAAACTTTCGTCTTGATAGTTGTTGCATCCAAATCGCCAAATTGCATCCAACTGCCGTCCAATAAATTGCAGCGCTTCCTTTAGAACAGAACGCTCGCCGATAAAAGTACGCGTCAGTTGGCCTTACAATTTGATACTGTTTTATTTAAATTTTTCTTACTTCTAACAGACATTTATCATGTTTTAAGCGTAACTACTCAGACCAGCCCATCGCTGCCAGCATGCGTTTCCACAATACGTCCCAAAAGCCACTGACCTGGCGGAGAATTGTTTTCAGCAATCAGCGCCAAGGTTCCAATTTGTACATTATTGGAAACCATTTCATACGCTCCTGCAGCAATGTTAAATACTCCTTGGTCTACCGACGCCAGATCTCATGCTGCACTGCAAGGATTCGCTTGTATCGATTTACAACCGATAACTTCAATACGCCTTCGTCGTAGGGTTCCGGCAAGGAATTAAGTGGCCGGCCAACCAGCAAATGGCCGGGTGTTAGCGCCTCTAAATCATTGGCATCGGACGATAGAGGACAGATAGGCCGAGAATTCACTATGGCCTCATTCTGCGTGACCACTGTCGACATCTCTTCAAAATTTAACGCCGATCCGTTGATGTGCTGACCCAAAAGTCATTTCGCTACCTTAACGGCGCTCTCCCACAAACCAGCAAAATGTGGGGAGCGAGGCGGAAAAGTTCACTCCAAGCTGGACACACTCTTCAAGTATGGTCCTTCTCTCGTTCTCGCTGTGCAATTGTTGCGCAATTTCCTTCAGCTCGCAGAATAAGTTGGTGCTCAATCCTCTTCTCGCGAAAAATCTCTTTAACGCTGCGACGAAAGCATTTGCACTCAAATCGGACACCAGTTCCAAATGGCATGCCTTGGTAGTAAAGCATACAAAAACACACAGGTATACTTTCACAGGCCGCCGACCTCGTCCGTTAAAATGCATCCACATAGGTCCAGCAAAGTCCACGCCGACTCGCTGAAACGGACATACTCTCCTCTTACTCGGGCTGCTGGCAAATCACCCATGCATCGCTTCGCCATCACAGGTCGTTGCCGGAAGCAGCCAATACAACTCCGGACAGTCCGGCGAGCCAAGTATCTGCCATTAACAACCCAATATTTTTGACGCACAAATGCGCAAAGAGCTTGCGCACCAGCATGTGAATTAGCTCGATGCATGTAAGAGAGAAGTGATTTGTCATTTGTCATTAGGCAACAATATAGGGTGTTTAACTCCAAATGCAATATCGGCCTTAGACAAGCGCCCACCCACTCTAAGATTGGGTACATATTCTGTATTATCAATAAATGGAGCCAACTTTTGAACTTTCGATGATTTTACAATACGTCCTGACTGGAGACAGATTATTTCCTGGGAAAGCATACATTCTGCACGTTAAATATCATCAACTGTAACCCTTTTCCTGTTTCTTCCAATGACAATGTAGCTACACAAGCTACCTTCCTATTTCGCACAATTCGTAACCATCTATAAACATAACCAAAAATTCTCTGAAGCTTAAGAAAGTTATTAACGAATTTGCAATTGCCTACAATATCTTCGAATTCTATCGCAACATTAATTCCTAGGCAAAAAGTCGATTTGCGCTCTTCAGGCACACTAGTCATTTGCCACTCACCGACTTCCCACTCACTTTCTACCTTTTGCAAAAATGGTGGTCCCTCCAACCATAACTGGTTTGAATAAAGCTCACTAGGATACATCCCTCGAGATACTATATCCGCTGGGTTCGATTTCGACGCTACCTTCAACCACTGATCAATAGTGGACACCTCTTGAATCTTCGACACACGATTCGACACAAATGTAGTCCAACGACTTGCATGGCCTGCCAGCCATTTTAATACGATTGTCGAATCTGTCCAATAAAGATATCGATTAACATTTTTTGGTACGCACTTCTTTATTTTCATCATTAATTCCACGAGCAGCAACGCACCCTGTAATTCTAAGCGAGCTAATGAAACCACTCTAACTGTCGCCACTTTCGACTTGGAGGCTACAAACATAACCCAAATTTTGCCATTCTCATCGACAGTACGTGCATAAACAACTGCTCCGTATGCTCGATTTGACGCATCTGAAAAACCATGCAGCTCGACACAACTGCTAGAATTGCCTGGGTAAATTAAACGAGGATTTTTAACCTTCGATACCTGAGCTAATTCGCTACGAAATTTATTCCACTGGACCTTTAGTTTATCTGGGAGATCCTCATCCCAATCTGACTTCAAAACCAAAGTTCCTGCATGAAAATTTTGCCGAGAACTACTAAGGGGCTTAGCATGATCATAGGATCGAATAACTGCGCTAATTCTGATAGCACGACTCGCTTAGTAATTTTCGGAGCTTGAATCCCAAAGAATGGCTAAAGTCTTAGCGCAATCTAAAGTTTTAATTTCAAAAATACCACTAGCCAACCCTGAATCTTCCAAGTCTTTGCTGGCACAGTTTGAACGCCACTTATGCTTAGAACTGAACGTAGCTCAACCCTTAGAGCGTTCAGCTCTTTTACTGTATTGGCACCTACCAATAAGTCGTCCATATAAAAGTTATTTTTTAGTGTCTTGCACGCTTTTGGATACCTATCCATATATAAATCCGACAATTAGTGTAAACACCTCACAGCTAGAAATGGTGCTGCACTGGTACCATATGTGACCGTACGAAGTCGCAACACTTGTAATGGTTCAGCCGGACTACTTCGCCATAAGATGCCTTGAAAATTACAATCATTTTCTTACACTAGTATCTGCCTATACATTTTGGCAATGTCTGCGGTTAACGCATACTTATAACATCGGAAACTTGTCAAAATCTCAACCAAATCCTTTTGAATAGTTGGTCCCACTGCCAACAAATCATTTAACGACTATCAGGCCTGAAAACTGGGGGGTGCGGCATAAAATATCTTATTTGAGAAATATCTTTAGTGTTGACAACCTCCAAATGGCCAAGCTGACGATACTCGTCGATAAATCCTTTATAAGCTTCTTTGAGCATACAATTTTTTGCTAACTTGTTCTCTAGATTTAAGAACCTCTTCAAAGCAATGTTCTACGATTCACCCAGAGTAAACGCACCGGATTTAAAGGGTAAACTCACTAAAAAGCGACCAGAAAGTGTACTCTTAACATTTTGTAAAAAGTTCTCCTCACATAGCCTCTCTTCAGGAGTGTATTGTTTTTTGGGTACCCTTCCCATTGAATGATGGATCTGCTAGCTGTACCCCGCCAGGTAATTTCCAATCTTTCATCGATTCTGGGGAATTTGGCGCATATTGAGTAATATGCGGCAAAACAAAGAATTCAGCAGTTGTAAAGAACGAAGATAATCTAGATTTCAATAAAATTCGCACATTGCCTTGAACTCCTGCCTTAATACCACCAATTCCATTAACTTTCAAATCCGAATCCTGTACACTCAAACCCAGTTTAGTTGTAAGGCTGCCGGTTACAAAATTAAGTTGACTTCCGGCGTCTAGCACACATCTACAACTTAAAAATTCATTGCCACTGCCTTTCACTAATATTACAGCAGTTGCCAAATAGCTTGTATTGCTCTTAGGTAACAACGAACTGTACAAGGCATTATTATCAACCGATATATTTGAGCTAACTTCTATATTTGGATCACCTACTTCAGGAGGCGACTCCCTATACAAAAGCTTATGATGAAGTCCCTTGCATTTATAACATTTTGAAACATTACACTCCCTGGTACCATGACGCTTGCTAAAACAATTTAAGCACAGCGTTAAACGCTTAACCTCATGATACCTTTGCACTGCATTCAATTTAATAAATTCTGGACACTCCGAAAGTGTATGAGATCCTGCGCAACTATAACAAATTCGCTTATTATCATTATTTATCGATGAACTCAACACTGAACGGCTGTTATTAAACTTAGGTCTTGAGTTGAAATGTTTCGCAGAACTATCTCGTCTTAACTCACGACTAGCTAAATTAGTGCAGCGATTAATTATAAACTTTGAAAGTTGCTTCCAATCAGGCAACTTTTCATGGCTGTAATCATTTTCCCATCGCTCTAACGTATCCCCATCTAATTTTCCACTAACTAGATGCACTACTACTACATTCAAAATCTCTTCAGCGGTACCCAGTGATTGTACTGAGGTTAGATGCGAAGTGACAGTATCCACTAGCCGTCTCAGTGACTCCGAATCAATCTGACTAATTTTCTTTATATCGAAAAGCTCTTTAATATGAGCCTGAAAAATAATAGATCTATTTTCAAACTGCTCCTTAAGTATCTCCAAAGCCTTTTTATAATTCGCTGGCGTTAGCTCCAATGCCTCAATTGCGTTCAATGGTGTAGGGCCTAAACACGACCTTAAATGAACAAACTTTGATAATTCATCTAAATCACAATCGGAATCAATTAAAGCAACAAACATATTATACCAATTTGACCACTCCGTATATTTCCCGGAAAAATTAGGTATTTTAAGCTTGGGCAAGTTCGAAGTGTGAAACTGGACTCAACCAAACTCAATCGTGCCTCAAGTTCAGCTACAGTCATTGAAGCACTGTTTTTCAAAACAGACCTTCTACTCCGATTGAGTGAATTAATTAAACCTTCACGTGCAGGGTGCAAATCTGCCTCCTTGCCTTTCTTTGGTGCCATTATGCACAAAAAAATTCAAAATTATTTTTGTTGCTATTTCAATCGGTCTCAGCCCACAGTACTAGGTTTGCGCATACAAAACGCAACGCAAAATGACAAAAAATTAAATAACAACAAAACTATTTGATGCCGTTCAACTGCAACGGTAACTGTCTGTCCACTAGCTGGCTTCACTTATTTCAAATTCGCAGAAATTTGCAAAATTGCAAGCAATAGCTGTAATGTAAACAGATATGTACATACTTGTACATATATACGTATATATTTACATATTTATTTCTATTCGCTATTCGTTTTATAAAAATATGAATAACGGACCACTTGCGGACAACCGAAAATATGCACAAGGAATTAAATTATTTAATTAAATTAATTGCCTTAATCACTTTTTTATTTAATACACTTATAAATTTGATATATTAAGGCATCGAATTGATTCCACCACTTAGCATCAAAACTACTGGTCGTAAAAGCAGATCACGACTCACCATATGTCCGAAAATACCTTGACTTCTTTCCAGCAAATTCCCGTTTCCGGTTTCCACGATGCCCCTTGAGCTCCAATACACGAACTCCACAATTAATTAGACAATATAAAGTCACTGCTCTGGCGCCAAATATTGTATCCAAATCGCGGCGCTTCAACTGCCATCCAATAAATTGCAGCGCTTCCTTTAGAACAGAACGCTCGCCAATAAAAGTACGCGTCAGTTGGCCTTACAATTTGATACTGTTTTATTTAAATTTTTCTTACTTCTAACAGAGCTTCATATGCATGCATTTATCTTAACTAAAGCGCATCAAGAGCGCACAAAGAGCGTAACAAGATCGCTTCTTACATAAATAGATAACAATTAGAAGCTATGAGCGCAAAATAACACTATTAATTATCTACATTTATCTTTGACTCTCATTTATAACTTAAATGCTATGCGCTACTTTAAACTTAATTTAATAATTCATTTTGACTAAACTAATTATATTTAAAAACTGCCCAACCAAAGCATCCTCTAATTCTCAGATATCGGATTTGTTTGCTTCTTTCTTTCTATTTACCTACAATAATTTTTTTCTAACCGTATAACATCTTATCCCTATGCTATCCGATCATACGACTTTAAATCATCTCCTGTAATGAACAAATCTATTATGCTAATTTCTCTTAAATCTATTAAACTTTCATGAAAAAGATTTTAGCAAAGCATTTGATACTGTATGTCATAGTAACCTTATACATAAGCTGAGAGCCTTAGGATTTCCACATTCTTTTTAAGATCTACCTACCTTGTAGGTAGATCTTAAAAAGTCTTATTCCATAAATACTTGTCTTAAATTGATTGATGTGTCTTCTGGTGCTCCACAAGACAGTCATCTTGTGATATTGGCCTTTGTTTTATTCATAAATGTTCCGTTTATCAATAAATCATTCTCATACATTAATGTATGGTGATGATGTCAAATTAGATTAGAAATCTGATGTTTCCCAACATAGTCTATTACAAGTAGATTTGAATTCGTTACATACTTGGTGTTTAAAAAACTACTTACTTAAATGGCCTTCATCAGTCGTTCGGTCATGGCCGCGCCAGCCTCTGTAATCATGTGCGCGCTGGTGGCAGTTGTTATGAATACAAAGAACGGAAAGATCTCTCCATACCCGGTCATTCCAACGTCGTCTACCAAGAGAGCACGGAGAGTTTTTTCCCCACCCTGACAAGGCTTTGAATTTGTAATAGCGTCATCATTGAGGGCGTCAAAAAACTTCGATCGTATCGGCGTGTCGAAAGCGGCTTTATAATCGACAAATAGGTGGTGTGTGTCTTTGTTAAACTCTCGCATTTGACGTAATGTGAATATTTGGTCACTGGTCGACCTTTTTAGTCTGAAGCCAAACTGATATTGTCCTATCAGTGAATCCGTATATGGCTTTAGTCTATTACATAACACGCACGTCAAAATCCGCGGTAGTTGGCGCAAACAGCGGGGTCTCCTTTCTTAAAGATAGGACAGAGAACCCTGAGATTCCAGTCATTGGTCATGCGTTCATCAGACCTTATATTGCATAAAAGTTGATGAATACTCCTGGCCAACTCTTCGCCGCCGGTCTAAAATACCTCAGCTGGCAACCCATGAGAACCTGTCGCTTTGTTATTTTTCAGCTTTGCACTAACTGAATCGACCTCGTTATAGTCCGGTGGCTCTATAATAGAGACATCATTAACTGATGATTCCGGTATCATTTCTCCATCGGTGGAATTGTTCGCTTTATTGCCTTCAAGTAGGTTAGAAAAATGGCTCCTCCATAATCTCAGTGATTCCTGAGCATATGTAACCAGATTTCCATTTTCGTCCAGAAGGTTACTCCGGCTTTAAAACCTTGACATTTCGATAAAATTTTCGAGCGTCATTTTTGTCACATAACCTGTCAACATCCTCAAACTCCCGCCTTTCTTACTCCTTTTTCTTGGGTCTGCAAAGGCGGTTCTCCACTCTCCGTTTCTCGCGATAACAGCTCGCGTTGCTCCCGACTAAAGTGTTCGATGATAAAAAGCGTTCTTCTCTGCAGCAGCATTGCGACCCTCCTCGCAGTATCAAGAATTATTTACAAGTTTTGTATAACCAAAGACCTCTTTGGCAGCCCTATCCATGGAGCGAGTGATATGTTTCCAATGCTCACATATATCTTGAAAAGACGGAGCAGTCGGGAGAGTGTGTTTGAAAAAGCTTCGACGGTCGTTTCTGATTGCAGCTCGCCAACGTTTAGCATTCGTTGCATATTGGGACGTTCGGTGTGCACTAAGCTGAGGCTAGTGCGTACCTTGGTTGCGACAAGAAGAACCACGTAACGTTCGCACGTACAACACGCCTGTAATTTGATCAGGACTCAGTCATTTAGTCTTGTGGACGTTGAGGTGTTGAAATCTGGTGCTGCTAACTACCATTTTCCGACCTGCGGCTAAATCGATCAGCCTCTAACTAATATTGGAGGTAGTGTTGTGAAGGCTAAATTTTGTGAGAATGGGAGCAAAGATTCCCTCCTTCCAAATTTGGCGTTGAAATCGCTACGCACCGTAAAACTTATCTTTAGCACCATCGTTTTTCTCTTCCGTCGGCGCGTACGCTCAAATCAGGCTTATATTAAAATATTTAGCCTTGATAATCATAGGGTTTCCTAAGATGCTTTCTTTTTGTTTTCATTCATTGGACTGAATTCCATCTCCCAACAAACTATCTTAATTTGTATTAATGATTTAGGCATCTTTATGGACCTTAAATTAAGCTATAACAATCATATTGTGTTCGAGGTTAATAAAGCTAAAGGTATTCTTGGCTTTATAAAGTGGAGGTCTAAGGAATTTAATAACCCTTATACTTCTATAAACATCAGTTGTTCGTCCGATTTTATAATTTGCATCATTTGTGTGGAACCCACATCATGTAATTCACCAAGATTATATCGAGTTTGTTCAAAAACAGTTTCTGTTAGTTGCTCTCAGAAACCTCAATTGGGTTTCTGATATATTAAATCTCCCTGCATATTGCAATTGAATCTTATTGATCTTCTGTTTCTATCTGCTCGACGGTCAACGCACTCAGTATAATTTCCTTTATGGGGAAGTAGAGCTGTAAGTTGGGGAACAGGCGGACAACTTGACGACGAAACAAAAGTCCTCCAATCGGTCTGAGTGGTTGTAACCCTCCTCTTATTTTAGCTCAACTGTTTACTTTTATGTAGTTGTAATAAATAAATAAAAATATACATGCCACAGGCATCATTTCCCAGTTTACAAATCGCTTGAAATTTAGTCAACGTTTTGATTTAATACGCCGTTAAAAAACATTTCCTTAAAATGTTTATTATAGCAGATAGGGTGTTCAATTATTGATCAGTCTACATTCAAATAATTAATCTTTTCATGATTTAATTAAAAAATTTTGATTTAACTAAATCGATTCGAAAACAATAGTTGGATTTGGCTGGTGCCACCATGTTTAAATACTTTTTTATATGAATATTTCTAACTAAATTTTTTGTGTTAAAATAAAGCTACAAATAATTCAATTTAATTGCAATTATTTTATCCCTCAGCATATTTTTTGTGCATTAAGTAAAACAAATAGCGACAATTTTACTTCGCTGAGGTGGCAACGACGAGAAATGTATTTTTATAAGCCAAGAGGACTGCAAAAAGAAATGGAAGAGCAACAATAAAAATTTTAACAAAATGAAATCCTTCCTTAGCTCTTCTATCGCAAAGGGTCGGACAAAGCGGTTTTTTACCAACCGTTTTCACAATTTGAATTTGTTTTGATTTGAGTAGCAATTCACCTTCCAACTGCCAGAGTTGCCAAGCATTTTAGTTTGGCGGGCAACAAGTTCAAATTTATTTTTGTTTGGAAACTGCAATAATAAATTAGATTTTTCAATTAATTTGCATTTAACTAAATTTTACTTAGAAATTATTATTTTGGCACTCAAAACAAAACATAATAATGCAAATAAAACATTCGGAATAATTATTTACGAAATGGAAATCGCTTGTGTTTTCTGTAGCATGCCTGTATGTGTATTATGTTTAATCACAGCTAAAGCAAAAAAGAAAATTGTTCATCACTACATAAACAAAATTCGATACTGCGTGTCCATCACTAAAATACTAATAACTGTATACATGTACAAACATATATATATATATATATATATATAATATTTGTTTATGACCGCAAATAATAATAGTATTGTACGGAGTAGTTAAAACTTATTTCTTATTACAAAATTTTGGTCCAAACTGGATAGTATAATGTAGAGTGGCTAAAGTAGAAACAAAAATAATAGTTGAAAATATTGATTTTTTGTTGTTGTCAAGAGACCATGCTGCTAGACGGAGTATATAGAGTAAATAAAAAGAGGAGCAAAAATGTATTGTATGATAAAAATCTTCTTGTATTTTATAGGATTGTCGCCGGCATAATCCCAACCGTGATGTCATCTTCGATACAGGTTTGAAAAATCTATATTTTTTAAACAGATTGAATAATTACCAACTACATGTTTCACATTGATACAGTTTACAGCAAGAGAAATATTCATAATATTTCAGAAGGATGGGGGTTTGCGGCAATTGCTATTGTTATACTCTTGGGCTTATGCACACGATACAATTTGCGTGAAAACCTACCTAAAGCTTTAGGCAATTCTGATTTGCTGCATAGCCCCAGTTCGTTTATAGCAGAAAGAGCATGGAAAGATCTTAAAATACTAACAAGCTTTGGTCCACGTCCGGTTGGAAAATACAGCAATGAAGTGTTAGCTGTGGATTTCTTAAAGCGAGAGATATCTTACATTAAAAACGCGGCTCACCGCAGTCAGCGTATCGAAATGGATGTTCAGGTAGATTTGTTTAGTATTATTGTTACTAAAGTGGTGCATCATACTTACATGTATAACTAAAAAAATTAAATGTAGATCGCGAGTGGTGCATTTTGGAATGGTTTTGAGCCGCACGGCATGACAAGTGTTTATAGAAACATACAGAATGTAGTGGTTAAACTGCACGGTGATCCAAATGAGAAGTCAAAAACCAGCGTACTTATTAATGCTCACTTCGATACCGTTCCTGGCAGCCCAGGTGCTAGTGACGACGCCGCCAGTTGTGTAGTGATGTTGGAAGTATTAAGAGTTCTCTCGCGAAGCAGTTTACGAAACAAACATGATATTATTTTTTTATTTAACGGAGCTGAGGAAACTGGATTACAGGGTTCCCATGGCTTTATAACCCAACACAAATGGGCGAACAATGTGGCAGGTAATTAGTCTATTAATTATTATTAACTGAAGCTCAAGTAAGGAAAATTTCACCGCATCTTTAACCTCAATTCTGATCGAACCGTAAATCGTTTTTATAAAAACTAGCTGTACCCGGAACGCTTTGCTGTGCCCAGTAAAAGTTATTTTCAACACACAATATATTCTCCTCCTACTCGACTCCATGCACTTCTCTACTTCTTTCAGCTATATTTAAAACCGAAAAATCAAATAACTTTTTTTATCTTTTAAACTATGAAACTTTATTCTCTTGTCTTAACTTGTTTACTTCATCCGATCCCATTTACATGTATACCAAATTTCATCCATGTACTTCAAATAGATGCAAAGATATGTTCGATTTTTTGTATCGCTTGTATAGGGGTGGGTATAGCCCCCTCCGATTTTGACCAAACTTAACACGATTACTTTTCCCGATCCCATTAACATGTGTAACAAATTTCGTCCCCGCACCTCAGATGGATGCAAAGATATGTTGAATTTTTGTATCGCTTGTATGGGGTGTGGGGCATAACCCCCTCGGATTTTGACCAAACTTAACACGATTACTTTTCCCGATCCCATTAACATGTGTAATAAATTTTGTCTCCATACCTCAGCTGGATGGAAAGATATGTTGAATTTTGTTTATCGCTTGTATGGGGGGTGGGGCATAACCCCCTCCGATTTTGACCAAACTTAACACGATTACTTTTCCCGATCCCATTAACATGTGTAATAAATTTTGTCTCCATACCTCAGCTGGATGGAAAGATATGTTGAATTTTGTTTATCGCTTGTATGGGGGGTGGGGCACAACCCCCTCCGATTTTGACCAAACTTTACTCAAACACTCTCCTGAATGAACTGAAGATCGTCTGTGAATTTCAGCTCAATCGGTTGGATGGTTTTGCTTCCTATAAGGAACATACATACATAGATAGATATATACAAGATTCATTTTTTTATATATAGATATAGATATTATGACTTTATGTACCTGTGTTTGTATATACAGTGAACTTTATCATCGGCAGCTTTCATAAATCTTGAATCCGTTGGCTCTGGGGGTAAGGAACTACTCTTCCAAGGGAGCGCAAATAACTCCTGGTTGATTGAAGTAAATCTTTGATTTTTTTAATATAATAAAAGCATGCAATTATTTTTGGGTTTTTAATCCCAGCTTTATGGAAAATCAGTGCCACACCCGAGTGCACAAGTTGCCGCCGAAGAGGTCTTCCAATCTCGTCTAATTCCATCGGACACAGATTTCCGAATTTTTCGCGACTTTGGTCACTTGCCAGGACTTGACTTTGCGCATCATATAAACAGCTATCGTTATCACACTAAATTCGATCACATTGATTACATTCCTAAGAATACGCTACAGCATACTGGAGACAACATACTCGAATTATCCAAAGTATTGGCAAATAGTGCGGAACTTAAATTAAGCAAGGTAAAAAATCATCTGCTATTCGTTTCTTTCAATATAATTGTTATTTGTGGCTTTCAGAATGCAAAAATTGTACCACAAGTATATTTTGATGTTTTTGGACTATTTTTTGTGGTTTATTCGACCGACTTCGCTACTATTCTTAACTATGCGGTGGTAATTGGGGCAGTTCTTATTCCATATTTTACACTGTCTAAAGCTACAAAAGGTAATTGTCTTTTTAATATATTTTTCTAATATAGTATTGCTCTGAAGTCAATGGTATAATATATTTGCAGGTATAAATAAAAAACACTTACGGTACGAAATTTTTCTTGGTTTCTTTATAAACATGATTAGCCTGGTTAGCTCGAACGCCTTGTGCTACGCAATAGCGTACGATCTAGATATGATGGGAAAATCAATGTCTTGGTAAATACAGTGATTTAGATTATACATAATTGCAAAATATTTTAATCAGTTTTTACTTTTAATTATAAAGGTACAACAACGTATACATCTGCCTGCCAACTTATTGTTTAGTCACAGTATTCGTCCAATGTGTCGCTCATTTGATATTTAATCGAAATCAGAAGGTATTTCTTTTGCTACACTGATATTCTTAAGAATTGTAAAAGTTTTCTTCTGTATCTAAAGACTCCTCTCAGCTTAGCATTGCAGACGCAGGCGCGTTTGATTGGTACATCCTTTTTCTGGTCTATACTTGCCGCTGCTCTTACTGGTGCTGGAATCCGCACCGCATATGCACTTGTTATTCCTTTGATAGTGACGCTTGTGTCCAATATAGCGATTGCTGTCTTAGGTTATCAAAACGCAAGTAAGTTGAAATCAGCCATGATATCATTTTGTCCTACATTTACGATTTCTTGTACATGTGCAAAATATGAATCATTTGTATATTAAGGTAGAATGATACGGATGTATTTCATCCCTATCTTATTATATGGAAAATAGTTTCAAATTCTTTAAAACATCTGATTTATGCCAACTAAACGACAGGTCTGAACACAAATCCAATTTAATTTTTGAGTTTCAATTGAAATTTGTCGATATGTATTTGAAATTTGGTAGTTTCAATGCAATAAGATAATTGTGTCAGATAGTGAAGATTAGGAAGATAAAGGTGGCATCGGAGATCTCATAAAATATATATTTTCGTAATCATTTACATATATCAACTGCATAAAATCTAAACTTTGGCTTAGACATAATATTGGAATGCGTTACACTACTGAACATTTTATTTGTAACGACTTTATACTGCTGTTGGAAAATTTTTGTTTCGTCGCCAGGTTGACGCACTGCTCCTCGACTCACAGTCATAATAGTAGTCCAAGGTGCAGCAATTACAAATCAAAAGATTCAAGAAAACTTTACTATAGTTGATTGTAGTTCGAATTTAAGGATACCTTTTTTTTAAATAGTAGAAAGACTTAAAGCAAATAGATGAGAAAAGCAAAAATAAATATAAAAAGAGACACCGAAGTAAACCATGGCACACATAATTTGATTCTTCCAAGATTATTATGATTATGATTATTTTAAAAGCAGGTCATAAAAAGATGTTTTGTGCAATGAAAGATAAATACCTTTGGATATTGAGTATGTTGACACTTAAGAAACCTAAAATTTGGTCAATGAAACGGGCATGTATAATACATTTATGCAAAATGCTAACACTTTTTTTAAAACAAAATGAAAGTAAAACTATCACACCAATACCTATTGGGTATTTAAACCCATTTCACATCAGTTCAGGTACATTTTACGAAATTTCAAAATTTCATAAAAAAAACAAGTAAGGAAATTTCAGTCGGGCGTACCCGACTGTAAGAGGCCCTGTACCAGTTCAGTTCGCCTAACAAACACATTAAATGTTTCTCGAGCTTATGACCAAACACATGACCACTTCTCACTGCGCGAATATGAATGAAAAGAAAAGGGGGGTCGTTCAAATTCAATTGCTTATAAAATCGTCATTTATTATCCGATTTTGATGAACTTTTCGGATTTTGGCTAAGAAGGACGATATCTCTATACTGGCATACTTATTTTTTTTTGTGCCGAAGAAATTTTTACCCTTGGTGATGATTTTATGGGGAAGGGGGGGGAGGGGCAAGTTTTTAAAATAAACTTGTGAAATTCCGGAGCAGTCCTAGTCGAATGCAAAAAACACGAAGTCTCTATCTATTACCGTTTCCGAGATCCTTTCGTTCATACAGACGGACGGACAGACGGACATGTCTATATCGACTCCTCTATGACTCCTGACCATAATGGGGGTAACTTTGGGGGGTCTCCGACCATTATTTCTAACTGTTACATACATTTGCACAAACCCAATAGGCTCTTGTACCTTCGGTACAGGGCCTAAAAAATCAAGTAAAAAAACTAATGAATTAATTGAACTAACGGTTTAAGGTTTACATTATATATTAATTTAAAGTTATTTAAAATGTATTGTGGATAGAATAATGAGCTCGAAGTAAGATAATGAGAGAATAATTTGACGAGCAAAGACGTAATTTTATTGGCAAGTTGGTCGAATGGGGACATTATAAGAAAAACACCGGAAAGTATATATCGGCGTGGTAAATAGTTTAGAAGTTCAATTAATTTTACTCTGTATGATGGAATATTTCTATTGGTATCCCAATAAGAATTATGAAAGCAAAGCAAAGAAACTGGGTTTGAAGCTAAATTCGATCTTGGTGAATAAGGGAGAAGAACTAATGTATAAAAGAGTTCAATCCTATTTGGGTTATTAAATTCGTTAGAAGAACGCTTAATAAAGCCAAGTATATATTTGGTTTATTCATTTTTGATCCAATGTGATAAAGACACCTAAATCGTTATAACAATACTTTAAACCGAGGATAATGTTATTTAAAAAATATGACATATGGGCAAATCCCAGAAACAGTCCACCAGCGAACAATTTTTGAAATGAGCCTTTTGTTATTTTCTTTTATGTAGAACAATAGAGTAGATATCTAATTTTAAAAATTTATAACAAAAAAAACATTTCGAAGTTTATAAATACAAAAGTTATTACCAAACCCAACCCAACCTCGGTGTGGTTACTTTTATACCAAAAATTAACATTTTTTCGGTATACATAATATAACATTATTGTTAACATAGAAGATCGGACAGATAGCTATATTAAGGTTTGTTTAATTCTCTTCAAATTTTGTATTACAATTATTATGTTTCTATTTTGGAATAATTAAAATTAGGTACGAAACGTCAAGTCCAAGCGTTGTAGCGTGCATCACAGAAATTAAGGTTTTTTTATATAGTTAGTATAAAAAAATTTTTTTTTTTTAAGTCGTTTATAGTTCTAAATCATATCTATTTTTTACTTTTAAGTTTATTTAAAAACAAAGTTCTACATATTTTTTTTTTGTTTTGTTTTGGCAATTTAATTTCTGTAGCGTGCGTCACGCAGTCCGTCCGTCCGTATGAACGAAAGAATCTCGGAAACGGTAATAAATAGAGACTTCGTGTTTTCTGCATTGGACTAGGACTTCTCCGGAATTTTACAAGTTTATTTTAAAAATTTTCCCCTCCCCCTTCCACAAAAAATCACCCCTTAGACTAAAAATTTCTTCGGCACAAAAAATGCGTTAAAGATTTGATAGATGCTCTTGTGCCTTTAAATAATATTAATCGGCTCGATGAGGTTACAGAATGGAAGAATTGGCGAATTATTGATAAACGCATGGTGCTCAGCCAAACAAAAGGATCTATTTGTGATTTAATTAAGGAATTGGAATGGCAGTTACCTATATTCAAAGTGTATACTTTTGTTAAGAGAGTACAACAAAAGTACTTTCAAAACCGAAAAATGTCTGTTGGAAAAGATGAAGTTGTTTTACAAGTCGATTTTGCAGAAAACTATCGGCTCCTGAATCAGAACGAAATTCAATCGGCACATTTTTGTTACACCCAAGTGACCATTTTTACTTGTGTTGCCTGGTTGCACAGTACCACAAAATCATTTGCAATCACGAGCAACCAGTTATCACACAATAAATTTGATGTATATTGCTTCCATAATCTAATAATCAAAAAAAATAAATAAAAAGCATTCCGTTACCAAAATCTTCATATTTTCCGATGGCTGTGCAAGTCAATTTAAAAACAAATTTATAATGTCAAGTCTACCGCATTTTAGAAAAGGGTTTAACGTTAGCAACTTTGAGTGGTTTTTTTTTGCAACTTCCCACGGAAAGGGTGCAGTTGATGAAATTGGAGCTATTGTAAAGCGAAAAGTGTGGCAAATGGTTAAAGCTAAAAATCGAATTCTGAGTAACGCCAACGACTTTTTTAATTTGGCAAAAAAACATATACATGGCATTTCCATTTTATATGTTAGTGGCCGATATATAGGAAATACTACTGGTTTTCTTTCGGAGAGGTGGGCAAATATAACGAGCATACCAGGAATAAGAAGCAATTATTATTTTGCATCATTTAATGAAAATGAGCTCGAAATGGCCCTTACGGAAGACTCATTTAAGAAAAAAATTAATTTATAAATTGTTAATTTTTTAAAACATTCATTATATCATATAAATTCATTGTAAACATATTATATTACATAAATTCATTAAAACATACATATATATTTCATCACATATTTCATAATTTCATTTAAGTTTCAAAAAATAAAAAGGTTACCAAAATTGAAAGTTAAAGAATTACTACCCAAACAAAAAAAAAATTTGGTTCTATTTTCGTAGCGCACGCTACATTTTTTCTACCATGGAAAAAATGTAGCGTGCGTCACGTAACTTGCGTCACAATAGTTCACGGTGTTTGCTAAAAAACCATAAACTTTTTCGACTCCAAATAAGCAATTTCTTAATTCTATTATTCTCAGCTTTATTTTAGATATTGGATTTTGTGTACTTTATCATGCATAATTCGCTAAAAATTACAAATGAAATTGAAAATTTAAAAGTAACTTCCATTTTGTGTAGCGTGCGTCACTACACTTTATGAACAATTATTTCGGAAAAGGTAAAAGTAAAGAAGCTATATTACATGTCATTCGAAAGTACACTTAAATCCCTCTATGCACTATACTAAAGTTCACGGTATATCTTTTAAAAACCCAAAAAAAAATTATAAAGTGATCTACAAAAGCGTACGAATGTTACGTGCATCACGCGAGATTTGCCCATATATAATGGTTTTTTTGAAAAGTCATACATTTACCATTAAGAGAAATTTATGTTGCAAAAACTGTACTGGAAATATAAGTCATCTGCATTCTTACGCCCATAAGCTATGGCAATTTAAATAGTGATAGGATTATCATTAATAAAAATATTAAAGATAAATTCCATGGTGTACAACTTACTTATATGGCCGTCAACCGTCTGCCGGTTGCCTCCATAGTCTTGTGCGCGCTGGCGCCAGTCGTTTTGAATGCCAAGTACGGAGAGATCTATCCATACCTGGTCATTCAATCGAGTACCCGGTTGTCCTCTATGTCGGCGTCCACCAATCAAGTTTGGGCTCCCTATGTAAACCATGCGTGCTGGAGCTCTTTCCTTCATTCGAATGAGGTGCCCAGCCCAGTGCAGCCGCTGGACTATGTCAACCTCATCGAATAGCTCATACAGCTCGCGGTTCATACGGCACCTAAACTCGTCGCCGACTCTAATAGGACCAAAGATCCTGCGAAGAATCTTCCTATCTAAGGCTTCCAACGCTGTCTCGCCCGACTTAATCACGGTCCATGCCTCTGCGCCATACAATAGGACCGGGAGTATCAGCGTCTTATAGATCTTTATTTTCGTCTGTCGAGAGAGGGCTTTACTACTCATTTGCTTGCTCAGCCCAAAAAAGCATCTGTTTGCAATCGTGATTCTTCGCCTGATCTTCAGGCTGACAGAATCACTTCCTTTTGGAAGATCGAGCCCGACATACTCTGTATGTACGGGCATTGGCGTAGGATATATTCCATCAGGAGATTGAAAAAATGGCCCTGCCTGAAACCTCTCTTTTTTATCAAAGGGGTGGGAGAGGTTTTTCCCAACGCTTTGTGTGTTAGATAGCGTCGCCATGCAAAGACGGACAATCTTTGCCGGGATACATAGTGCAGAGAGGGCGTCGAACAAATTCGATCGTATCGGCGTGTCAAAAGCGGCTTGTAGTCGACAAATAGGTGGTGAGTGTCTTTGTTGAACTCACGGGTCTTTTCCAAGATTTGGCGTAATGTGAGTATTTGGTCACTGGTCGACCTTTTTGGTCTGAAACCACACTGATATAGTCCTATCAGTGAATCGGTATATGGCTTCAGCCTATTACACAATATGTTCGACAGAGTCGTATATCCAATGGAAAGGAGACTTATTCCGCAGTCGTTGGCGCAAACAGTGGGGTCTCCTTTCTTAAAGATAGGAAAGAGAACACTGAGATTCCAGTCATTGTGTATTCGTTCATCGGACCATATCTTGCATAAAAGTTGGTGCATACTACTAACCAACTCTTCGCCGCCGGTCTTAAATAACTCAGCTGGCAGCCCATCAGAGCCTGCCGCTTTGTTATTTTTCAGCTTTTAAATAACTGAATCGACCTCGTTATAGTCCGGTGGCTCTACAATAGTACCATCATTAACTGGTGGTTCCGGTGTCATTTCTCTATCGGCGCAATTGTGCGCTTTATGGTCTCCGAGTAGGTTGGAGAAATGAATCCTCCCTAATCTCAGTGATTCCTGTTCATCCGTTACCAGATTTCCATTGTCATCCTTACAGAAAGTTACTCCAGGCTTAAAACCTTCAGTAACATCTCAACATCCTCAAACCCCCGGCTTTCTTGTTCCTTTTTCTTGCGTCTGAAAAGGCGTTTCTCCTCTCTTCGTTTCTCTCGATATCGCTCTCTAACATTTCGCGTTGCTCCCGACTGCAGAGTTCGCTGATAGGAAGCGTTCTTCTCTGCAGCAGCATTGCGACACTCCTCGTCGTACCAAGAATTCTTCACAGGTTTTGTATAACCAATGACATCCTTGGCAGCCCTATCCATGGAGCGGGTGATATGTTTCCACTGCTCACATATATCTCGATTAGACGAAGAGGTTTCCCGGAGCAGTCGGGAGAGTGTGTTTGAGAAGGCTGCGGCGGTCTGTTCTGATTGCAGCTTGCCGACGTCTAGCTTTCATTGCATATTGGAACTTGCGGCGTGCACTACGCTGAGCCTAGTGCGTACCTTGGCTGCGACAAGATAGTGGTCCGAGTCAATGTTGCGTGCCTTCCGTCAATCAGAACATGATCAATTTGGTTGCGTGTTATTTGATCAGGACTCAGCTTTGTAGCCTTGTGGATGTTAAGGTGTTGAAATCTGGTACTACTAACACAAAATCGATTAGCCTATCTCCATTATTGGAGGTAGTGTCGTGAAGGCTAAATTTTCCGACGGTTGGGCCAAAGATTCCTTCCTTCCCAATCTTGGAGTTGAAATTGCCAAGCACGATTTTGACATCGTGTTTGGGACAGCGCTCGTACAGACGTTCCCAGCGCTCATAGAACTCATCTTTAACATCGTCGTATTTCTCTTCCGTCGGGGCGTGCGCACAAATCAGGCTAATATAAAAATATTTAGCCTTGATGCGTATCGCGGCTAGGCGTTCATCAACAGGCGTGAACCTAGAGACGAGGCCACTTAGTTTCCTACTCACCACAAAACCACATCCAAAATCGTGCTTACTCGCATGGCAGCTGTAGTAGATGTCACAGGATTCTTTTTTAGGGCAACCCTGTCCTATCCATCGGATTTTTTGGATTCCGGTGATGTCAGCCTTGGCGGGTCCCAAGCCCAGCGCACCAACCGCTTGTTAAAGGACAAGGGGTCCCTTCGCCTTCTCACGTTAGCTCACCTCTGAACTGGTGTTCAGAGGCTACCCAGGAGATACGTGCCGTAGCGGACGTGTGAGTTGCTTGGACCGTTTGACACAAGAATCATTTTTGGCCATTCCCAGGTGAATGACAGTCAACAATGTGACCTTGAGCAAACGATCCCAATCTTCCAACAACATAAGAAGCTAAAGTAGTTTTAGATAAACAATTGTTAAATTATAATTTTTGGGTTTTAAGTATAACTCAATCCAAGTAGAATGATTGGGTGAAAAACCACACACTATCTTATGTTTTACTGAAGTCTAAGTATATGCAAATTATATAAGACTTAGCATCCGGACTGAAACATATTATTAACCAGAAAAATCTCAAACACTTGCGCAAATTGGTACATTGTTAAAAAAGACTGAAGCATTTAAACGCATCAGATTCGTTATTTGTTTATTCCCAGCTTTATAGATTTGAGACCACTGTGAATTTATGGGTTGAAGTAATTCTCGAAACTATCAGATGTAGTTCCTCCCTCTTCAGAAAGTTTATTAAATGAACGTAGAGATATACATGGTAGCCCCATATAAACATTTCGCTCATTTTTAGGACTTTGTATTTATGAAATTATTAAAGTATTTGTTGTTTATTAAGTTATGATTGTAAAATTTTATGTATCTCTTGTTGATCGTATTAACATATATATCAATGGTACGTAAAGCTAATATTGCTATGTCAACTAGTTTTAGAAATATAGTTGCCAATAATCCCAAATCATTTTAAGTTTCTAATGGTTTAACCTCGGATCTGTTAATGTATATAAGTAGGAGGGTATTATAGAAAAAAATACACGACTAACTACAACATATTTTTTAACTTATTCAATATTGCAGTTAGACGTTGGCTCTATATACATTTGGTTGGGCAGATTGTCGTTGTTCTGTGGTCCACAAATTTTTACAACATGGTCGTCGAGATGTTTATACCGACTGCTGGGCGCTCTGGCGGCACTAAAAACCCTGATGTACTGATTGCGATTATTTGCTGTTCGCTAACATTTTTTATAACAAGCTATCTTACACCACTCGTAATACTATTTAGGAAATGTAAAAACTTTTTAGTCACTTTGTTTGCGATTTACATAGTGACGCGGTTTTATTTCATTGCCTTTACGACTATTGGGTTTCCTTATACAGACGAGGCCTCCGGGCAACCCAAAACGCAAAGGCATTACATGACGGTAAGCATTAAGCATTGGCAACCACTGTCTATAAAAATTCAAATTTTTTAGCATGCAGTGCGAACGATATATGACAAGTATGGTAACATTCGTTATACTGATTCTGGTTTCTGGATGCTGGATATGGATCGAAATTCACGGAAAACTATTGAAAGTTTAACCATGCCGGAAGATCTCGTGCCACAAAATGAGAACATTTTATGCAAAAGCGAAGCATTTTGTGGGCTACCGCTGTACTCAATACGACAAGTAATGTTTGGGTAAGTGAAAAAAAAACTAGTTTCGATTAGCTAGTATCCTTTATTTTCAGAGGATTTTGGGTACCTGGACCGATGCCTTTGCTGCGTGAAGCGGCCCACTTGCAGTTAATCAGCCATGAACAGACTAAGCAGACATCGCACCATATATCACTTCTATTGACTGGAAGTTATCTAGTGTCTCTACAGATACATTTAAAGGATTCCGTTGTTTTAAAAAAATGGAGCTTTACTTCAGAACTGCCACCAAAAACCGCATACAATAAGCAGGAGGTGTATTTTGTAATGATCTCTAACGGCCTAGAGGCTGAATCCCTAAATATTACACTTGATTTAGAGGTAACTTTGAGTACGTACTAGAGTCCTGCATGACTATATCTCTGACTAAAATCATTTAATCAAACGAAATCTCTTCACAATTAAAAGTGAGATTGTGGTCGACTCTTTTGTTTAGTGTTTTTCAACTGCTTTGTCAGTAATTTCAAACAAACCAAAACCACTTCGACGACGCGTCTAACAAATGAAAAAGACGACAATGAAAAAGACGACTGGTACGGATGAAGAAAAAATAAGTGCATACATTTTTTCAGAGATTTTTCAAGGCCAATCTAAGTAATTACATCACAACACAATTCTTTCAAAAATCCATTGTGGTATTCCACAATAGTATCTTATTCGTTCCGAATTGTAACGAAAATATATGTTTTGAAAAATCATTTCAATAAGGAACACTTCTGTTACAGGAGTCTTATGATAAAGACTATCGTCGGATTTCTCCGTTTCATTCGTATATAATGAGTTGCGTTGTTAAGCGTATTTGACAATTGCATGTTTCCTTTCTTACAACCAAAGGGAAATTGCAATCTGCTTAGGGGCTTAGGTGACAAAAAAAATCATTTTCCAATTTTTTGCCGATTAGGATAGAGTTTGAAACGCTCTTTCACATGGTGAAAACCAGAAAGTCGTCCCCATTTGCTCAGTGTATGTACAAAGTGTTTGCAAAGATTCTACCTACAAGCATTTAAAGAATATTCAAATGTATTTGCGTTTGTGTGTGAGAGATCTGGCACAAAATCTGTTTTCTATGGACGTTATCTTGCTTTACAGTTGAATATTTTTTCTCCCCAGAAATTGAGTTTTTTTGTTGTATTTTTTAGATATTTTCAATTGTTTTTTTATGTAATGCAACACAAACACTTTTTTCGTGTATGAATACGAAAATATTTACCTTTTACAGTTGTTTGCTCGAAAATTTTTTTTCGCACCTACGCGTTTTCATAGACCAGGACACGTATCATTGTTTTAGTGATATTTTCTGAAGAGGTTTTAGCTAAAGTGGTTCACGAATCCATCGAAGAGATTTTGCGATGGTCGCAGTCATTGGGCTTCGTAACATCCTTACTGAGATCCCAACAGGTAAGGTGGGAACATGGTGTTTACTTTTGAATTAATTTTAGTGCCACGACTGCGGATTGTTAAGCTGAAGAAGCCATGGGATGAAATATTTCCCACATTGTCCTTGTTAGGATAGATCATTAGAATATCGTCATTACAATTCTTAAGGACTAATACAATACTATGGGAAGCCGTTACTAATTGCTGCATTTGTTGTGTTGTGATGAAAATTTCTAGAAAGGATTCGCTACAAAAAAATAATAAAATATAAGACTGCATTTCATCTCATCTTGCCATTACAAATATTTTTATTAAATCGTATTATAATCCGACTGTATTATGAATTAAATTTTTGAATTATTTTTATTTAATTGCCCTGTATTTGTTGTATGTACGTGCATGTACATACAACAAATGTTCGACAAAGATAGCTGAACCAAACCAACTTTGGTGAATGATTAACCAAGTTATCAATCGATTTGAACAAACAATTCCGGCCGGTTCGTTCGATTGCAGACAGAATTCGATTGAAACCAGTTTAAATTTAGTCATGAAGTGATCTAGTATATACTTGTCAAAACAAATAAAATCACTAATTTTATTTTTAGACAACATCTCCGGATCACAAACGGTCTTTGTTAGATGTGACTTTGGTAACCTACCACACGGAGTACTATAAAGACCACACATCAATTTTTGCAAGCTTATTGGCAAAGCTTCCACGATGGGCTTATGCGGTACCAGGCGTTGCCTCTCTAAAGTCATGGACATTTTAATTGCTCGATCTTAGAAAACTTATTCCTTATTTCTCTTACCTCTAAAACTATAATACAATTAAAATAAAATTGAAATTAAACAAAAAATATTTGCTTTGTATTCGTTTTAACCAAAAGAAAAATATGTAGAGATTGATACGATTTATTTTTGGTTGTTATTCCGGTGCCGAGGACTAAAAATTAAACCCAGTTAAAAAGAAAAATGACTCAAAAATAAAAACTATTATTAGATAACCGCTGCGACTTTTTTGGTCAAAATACACACAAAGTCGAAGAAAATAAAAACAAATAGGATATGACAGGTAATATAGGTACAAACAAATTGCGCAAGAATATTCGTTTAACGATTTATTTTAGAAACTTTGGTTTGATACCGAAAAACATGTTATGAGGGAACAAAAAGAAACGTGAAGCAACAAAGTTCCAGGTTCATAGTGCTGAGAGAAGAAGCGAACGAAATAGAATGAATAGTCAACATAAAAGAGCAAAATAAAATGAGCAAAGATCATAAATAGCAGAGCGTTGAGAATTATGCTTCGAATGTTTTTAGAATACTAAATCTCAGTATTGGGTGGATCCGTCTCTCAATCACAATAGCCAATATATATAAGGACGCATGATAGAGAAGTAAGACTTCTTTTGTTTGAATTTACCCTTCTTTGTGAGCGCGAATTACGTCATCCAGAGATTGTTTCCTACAATGACAACGCTCTGTGTGTGTGATAGCATCATCATGCAAAGACGGACGATCTTTGCTGGGATATTTAGTGCAGATGTCGATCGTATCGGCGTGTCAAAAGCGACTTTATAGTCGGCGTTTAACTAGCACGAGTCGTTGCTAGTTAAACGTTACATTTTTTTTACTAAGAATCTTTTAAAAATATGATACGCACGCTGAGTCTTTGTAAAGTACTCCCTTTCTATTCATTCATATATTAACATGGTTTCTTAAAACTTTTTAAATGCTATCGATGAGGACTCAGGCGGCTATCATAAAAAAAGACGCTGCATTTGTCAAGCGTAAAGTCCCACACATAGAACAAACAAATACATAATATGCTGCACACTCAAGTATTTGTTCCCACGCTTAGAAGAAAATACCACATGCGTACATCGGATTTCTCCTGTGTGTGTAATTCTCCTATCACTAGTATGTACATACATGTTATGACATTCGTGCCTAACACAGATATTGACCTAATATTGAATCCGTACATGGCTTTCGGCTATTACACAATAAAATGTCGGCGGTCTGTTGTGGTTTCAGCTTGCCGACGTCTAGCTTTCTTTGCATGTTGTGTCGTGGGCATGCACCACGCTGAGCCTAGTGCGTTCTTTAGCTGCGACAAGGTAGTAAACCGAGTTGATATTGTGAACACGAAACTTCCGCAAGTCGAACACGCTTGATACGTGCCTTCTCTCAATCACAACATGATCAATTTGGTTGCGTGTAACTTGATCGTGACTTAGCCATTTAAGCTTGTGAATGCTGAGGTGTTGAAATCTGGTGCTGCTAACTACCATGTTGTGACCTGCGGGCCAATCGATTAGCTTCTCTCCATTCGTTAAGAATTTTGGCATTGAAATCGCAAAGCAGCGTTCGTAAAGACGTTCCAATCGCTCGCATTGCCGTCGTTCTCTTCCGTCGGGGCGTGCGCTCTATTCAGGCTTATATTAAATAACTTAGCCTTGATGCGTATCACGGAGCTCGTCAAAAGGCGTGTATCTGGAGGCGAAGCTACATAGTTTCCTACTTACCACGAAACCGCTTTAGAGCAGCCCTGCCCTATCCATCGTATTTCCTGGATTGCAGTGATGTCAGCCTTGAATCTTTCGAAGACTTTAACCAGCTGGATATTTGCAACGTCCCTATTAAGGGTGCGCATATTCCAGGTGCATATCCGTAAATCGTGGTCCTTATACCATTTATGTGGGTTGTCTTCATAGGGTTTTGTCCGAGTCTTCTTTTTTGTTTTCATTGGGTAGATTTTTTTTACGGTGCCGGGACCCAAGCCCAGCGCACAGATCAAGTCCAAATTCGAACTCACTGTTATGTACACCAAACGCACATTACTTCTACTATTAAACGTTTAAGATTACGTACAAATTAAAACTCCACGTTGGGTGGGGTTTAAATCAACCCATCTAATTTCTATACGTCATATTATCTATAATAGCTACTACTCTTACAGACGGCAGTATGATGACGCACTAAATCAACGCACGGAGTCGCATAACCTCCACCAACTCAATAAAAATATCTCGAATAGAACACTCAGGCGCAATTTTAGTCACAAAATTAGCAAAATCGAAATGACGGTCATGATATGCTTGTGTTTTATTGGTCTAATACTACAATAATAGTATAATGAAAGAACGGTATCCCAAATAGATGTAAAATTTTTATCTCAAATCGCGTAGGACAAATCCTTGGACACTATTTGTTTTGTTTACAGCGAGTTTCAAAAATTATTTGTCCAAAAAATGGAAATTTGAAGGAAAGGTTTTCATTGATTTTTTTTTCAAAATAATCGACGTGGATTATTTTAACAAGAGTGTGTCGATGAACTCAGTTCTTTGTATGGCGATGTAACACCCTAAAAAAACATTGTATATCGCTGGTATGGCGAATTCAATCGTTGTAGGAACTCTCAGCGACGAATACCGTGAAGGTCGCCCAAAATCGGTTGTTGTGCCACAAAACAACGTTGCTGTGCGTGAACTGATAATGCGAGATCGTCATGTGACGTGAGATTGAGGCATCCCTAAACATTAGTTCCACCAGCTTATACTCGTATAAGATTTTGTATAAACACATTGTCGTAACAAGGTTTGTCACTGTTCCGTTTGAGCGACGTAGGACTGAATGGTACACGACCATTTGTTTGCCTGAAGCTCTCGGAGAATTTCACAAAACCAACCGCTGAACACGAATCACCCTCCACTATGACAACGCAAGATCTCACACATCGGCTCACAAATAAACTGCGTGGTGAACGTTTTTCTACGCCCGAAGAAGCTGTTGATGCGTTCACAACCCATGTTTTGGAGGTGCCTCAATCGGAGTGGAAAAATTGGCAAGCGTGGCTGAATTTTTAGTTTTATCAATTTTTGGAGGGACAATATCGATTTTGATAGGTCAATATCAGTGTGGCATCAGAGCAAAAAGTCGATCAGTGACCATTCATATATTCACACTTGTGTTTAAAAAAACACACTATGTTGTGCCTATGTAGCCATGTATGTTTCTTACAATCTTACTCACTGTTCCAATAGATCTTACTTTTGCCGATCCCATTAACATGTATACCAAATTTCATCCATGTACCTTAAATGGATGCAAAAATGTAAAGAATTTTATTTATCGCCTATTGGGGGGCTAGGTAACGCGCCCTCCGATTTCACCAAACATATCCGGATTCCTTTCCTGGCCTAACTGAAATACGTCAGTAAATTTCAGTTCAATCGGTTGGTTGGTTTAGTTTTCTATAAGGAACATACATTGACAGATAGATGTATACATACAAAATTCATTATATATTGTATATGTAAACACATTTATAGATTATTGATCTGTTTTGATGTGAAGTGTTTTACTGTGTTAAAAATAAGGAAAAAGATTTTCATTGGTGTTGCGTAGCGTATTAATAAAACCATATACAGTGTATATATATAAATATATATTTTCATTAAAACTTAAAATAGTTACAAAGGTTGCATATGTTTACTAAAAACCAGCAGGTTATTTCAAAGTGCATTCACGGCTCCATCATTCTTTATTTTTTTTAAACTAATTGAGCTCATCGACAAAAGCAGCTTCTAAATCAGCAATTAAAATGCTTTCATTGCTCGAAAGAAATGTATCTATTTTTTTTGTTTCTTTAATATCGTTAGACACAATTAGTTTCTTTGCTTGTTTCAATGGAGGGGCTGTAAATACATCATCATCATTCTCAATGACATCGGATCGTAGTTTTTTCAGAGCTGATTTTTTTTCTTCACTTGGTAACCGCGCTAAACATTTAAGACTCTCGCTGTTTAACAACTGATGATTCTGTTCTTTTTTACTAAAATTCTCTGGCGTAAACGGATCCTCAACTTTTTTCTGGCTAACCATTTCATCTTGAACTATTTCCACGTCTTCCAATAAGTCTCTACTGTTTTCTTCGTCATCCAAATTTTTGAAGTTAAAACTTTTGCAGGTCGGATCTTGTGATTTCTGGACAACTATTTCCTCTAAAACTATATCCGTGTCTTCCACTAAATCTGCGCTATTTTCTTCGTCACTACTACTGTTCGCATTTAAAAATGCATTGCCCCTTAGTAATCGTTTCTGACCCAACTTTTCAAAAGTATGTTTTATATTCCTGAATTCAATTGGAAAAAGCAATGACTCCTTTTGCGGATGTATTATTTTTTCAATTGTTTTGAGCATATACAAACATTCATGTCTAACTGACACAGATGTGTCACGTATGTGTGCTCCTTCTAATATTTTTACCACAAGTTGAGTGGGAGGTGGACATGAATGATGTGGTGCCATTACTAGCCCATGCAATGTCTTCAATATATCCAAACGACAGCTCGAGTAATAATACATTTGCTGCTTTGTCAATGGTAACTCATAAAACAAAGCACACACCTTCAGACATTTATTTTGTACTACCTAGAATAAATAGAGGTCATGGGACATAAGTTCTAAATGGACAAAATGTTTTTGTGAGTCACTTACCTTTAATGTAGTCGGCCGTATAGCATAACTGCTCGAAAGCAGCAATTTCTGGAGGCATCGTAATGCTGCTACACAAAGGAATTGATTACCTTCATCCGTAAAATTTTCCCTCCTGACACTCTCATTTGAATGAGTTTGAGATAGCTTTGTCTGTGCATTATTTGATTTGTTAAGTTTTCGTCGTGCATTCTTCGACATATACTTTCTGGCTCCACTTAGAACCTGTAATTCGTATGTATAATAAAAGTTAATACTTGCAATTTTCAAATCTGTCATTTTAAAATACCTTTAAAGAAAAATCGTTTTGATATGGTACAAAATCAAATAATATCTCTTTGATTAAGCGTTCTGATATTGATTCGGACAAACCCCCTCCGTTCATGGTCGAACACCATAGGCAAATCACTCTATATGTGGTGCAGCGCAAAATCCTTGAACATGAAATAAAGGAAAACGTTATTAAATATGTACTTGTATTTAACAAGAAGGTACAAGTAGTATCTTTAAGAAAATTAAGAAAATTAAAATTTATTGCTATCCGTGTTAGAAAATTTCTGCCCACACAGAAGATATTGAGCGTTCAATTCGAAATTAACGACGAAAACTACTTAACACATGACCCTTAGAAACACTTATTGTTTTTAGTTACCAAGTGATATTTACATTAGAAAGTTTGATATTTTATTCAAAACGTTCTTATTTGATCGGGCTTTGTGTTGTTTACAGTGATTCGAAAGTTATGTCTCAGCAACAAATGAACTTGTGAACATTTTCGTTCGAAGACTTTCGGTGTGGATTATCAAGAAAACAGAGCGTCGAAAAACACATTTATACTTTTAGCGATGGTTTCCGATCCTATGCTATT
Organism: Leucophenga maculata; assembly: GCA_035044805.1. NCBI lineage: Eukaryota > Metazoa > Arthropoda > Insecta > Diptera > Drosophilidae > Leucophenga > Leucophenga maculata. Next base: position 70,808 of record JAWNNP010000803.1, read on the forward strand.
CTGAATAGTTTGTATAACAAGATAATTCAATGACTTCCTTCGTTCAACATCGAATTTAGTGAAGATCTAAATCAGTTGTTGAGCAAGAAAACACTGTTAACACAAGCCTTTAATATTATACATATATTAATATTGATTGAGAAAAATGTTTCGGACACATATAAAAACGAGCTATATGTGCTACTTGATGAGGCTTACATAGTTCAACGTAAAAAATTTCAGTTGGTCTACTAGGCTGAATTTCTTATCCGGATGAAAATCCGAGTTCACACATGGTGTTCATAGTTAGTTAGTTATATGGCCGTCAACCGTCTACCGATCATGGCCGCGTCTAGGAAGGCGCGCCAACCTTCATAATCTTGTGCGCACTGGAGCCAGTCGTTTTGAATGCCAAGTACGGAGAGATCTCTCCATTCATTCCATCGAGTACCCGGTCGTCCTCTATGGCGGCGTCCACCAATCAAGTTTGGGCCCCCCATGTAAACCATGCGTGCTGGAGCTCTTTCATCCATTCCAATGAGGTGCCCAGCCCAGTGCAGCCGCTGGAATTTTATGCGCCGGACTATGTCAACCTCATCGAATAGCTCGTACAGCTCGTGGTTCATACGGGACCTAAACTCGTCGTCGACTCTAATAGGACCAAAGATCCTGCGAAGAATCTTCCTTTTGAAAACTTCCAACGCTGTCTCCTCCGACTCAATCACGGTCCATGCCTCTGCGCCATACAATAGATCCGGGAATATCAGCGTCTTATAGATCTTTATTTTCGTCTGTCGAGAGAGGGCGTTACTTCTCATTTGCTTGCTCAGCCTAATAAAGCATCTGTTTGCAAGCGTGATTCATTGCCTGATCTCCAGGTTGACGTTGTTGTTGCTGGTTACATGGTGTACATGGCGAACCCATTTTTATAAGGTGGGGAAATTAATAGCTCGAAAAAGAGAATGCCTTAGAATATTTAAGTTTGGCAAGATCTTTGCCCACTTGGTATTATTTATGACTGGCGTCAACTCCAAAGGTAGCGGCTAGAGCGTCTTCTTATATATAATTTTACACTAAGTTTTTTTCTCAAAGTTCTAATAGCTCATTTTTCAAATTTAAGAAAAAATCGTACTACTCTTATTTATTCACCCGGTTCTGTGACTTGGTGGGGTATTTTTTAAAATAGGAGAACCACGTTTTTTTTCCTTTTTTAGTAGAGTAAAAACCATGTTTAAAAAAGATCAGACGCCTTAGAGGTTACTTTTTTGAAGCAAATTAATTTTTGTAAAACAAGAAACACGTGTTTAATAATTTGATTGGATCAACCCATAGTGTAATAGTACATTGTGATGCCACTTCAACCAAAAAATTGCAAGCTTTGCGTTTCATATTAAATTCTTATATTAAAGTGGATCACGTTGGACTTATGGCGGGAAAAGTCAGGGAATAAATGAAGTCAAATTTGACAAATCGACTCCTGTGCTTAAAAATGGATATTGCTTCTAAGATGGATCGCAATATAATGGGTATAAATTAGCCAATATTTGAAAAAAAATTGTTAATGTTAATACATTTGGCATGAGTTTTAAACTGCCTAGCAAAGTTTGGCATCCATATGAGGAACATATTTTCGGTGGTAATGTTTTTAAGTCATCAAAATTGGTGCAGTAGTTTGAGGAATTTTGTTTTGAAGACAATGATGACACTGACAACTTCGCACAAGTTGATGATGCTCTAAATTCAACGATGAGCGTCGTACATAGCGCAACACATTCATTACAACTGGTATCTCGGGATGTTCTAAAATAAATTTCAGTGGACATCGAAATATCGAGGAAATGGACAACAAGGAATCCCTGCACTGGACAATAATACTCGTTTGAGTTCAACATTTTATATGATTAACTTACTTAGATGCATATCAAAATTAAGGTTTACCTGACGAGTGCCCAGTTGATTGGAAATGTGTGCAAAAGTTTTGTAAAGCATTCAACCCGGTCGTTAAATGTACAGCAACACTTCAATACCAACATTTAATAATGGGAGAGTTTAATCGAGACTTATTATTTTGCGAGGACCAATTGAAATAAACATGGAGATGTTTATTGACAAACATCCTACAAATTACAAGCTGTTTAGGAAGGTCGATTCATAGCACGCGTATCTATAAATAGACGTGCATCCTGAGAACAGACATTTGCGGACATTTATTACGCATAAAGAGCTACATCAACACACTCGTTTAATGTATGGTGTAGAGTTGGATCAGTGCTCAGGCATGAGTATCATGATGGCATTGAGAAACCATTACAGCTTGCATCACAGACATTGAGCAAGGTGTAACAACGATACAGGCAAATTGACAAGAAAGCATACGGAGTAATTTATGGCGACCGTAACGCCCATGGAAAAAAGTTTACATTAGTAAAGGACAACAAGACCAGAGCTCTAATTTTTGATCCAGATATAGAACTACCAATATGATCAGCTACACGTATGCAACCTTATGCGATTTATCTTAAACATTTTGATTACAAAGTTCGATTCAAACTATCAAAGGAGAACGCTAATGCAGATGCGTTATCCCGTCTACCAAGTAAAGACGAGTACGAGTTCATACTAAAGGTCGACATAATTGAAAAAGATATATTGCACATATTTAATTGCGGAACTAAGAGAGGCAACCATGAAGTATAAAGAAATCAAAGTTTTATTCAATTTTCTTAAGTTTTGGCGAGAAGCTCGAAAACCCGATTCGGAATTCCAGCAACAGAATTCAGTCTATAGCACGGATGTGTTATGCGCGGCATATAGTGTTCGTACCGGCATCATTATCGCAAAAAGTTTTAGATGAGCTACACACTAGTCATTTCAAGTTACACGCGCAGATCTGAAGAAAATTGAACGGCTAACAATTATAGAGCAATGCAAGTACCAGCAATAAAAAGAGATCAAACGAAAACACTTAAAACTCTAAGAGCTGCACCTTTTTATATTCGTAATACTAATATTCACAATGATCTAAACAACCCAACTGTAAAATTTCTCAATGCTATAGATCGCTTCATGCAGAACTATGAATGTGAACTCCATTCTTACCCAAATCTGACCAAACACGAGTCAGGATATATGAGATCACAGCCCTAATATATGCTGACAGTATGTCTGAGCGCTCCGTACTTTTTGCGTTCTAACTCAAAAACGGTTAAAAGTATAAAAAATTAGTAAAGACGAAATTCATAGAGATTTTATACTCTACAACTTTTATAATAAATGCCAATACGATTTGAGCCAACGGATGCGAGATATTTCCAAAAAAACTGATTTTCGTGACTTTCGACCTTAATGAAACTTTGGAGACAATATTTAGAATGCCGAAATAAAGGTTTGTAAAAAATTTATCTTGATTCGTTAATTTCCGAGGTTAAATTTTAATTTGACTAGACTATATCTCTGAAAGAGAAGACGGTCTTCTTTTTTACCTTGCATTTACTGACAATAGACTCTTTAAGATCTGCTATTATTGGAACAAACAATCGAACGAGAAAATGTTTTATATTTATATATATGATAATCCAAAAATCTAACAATATAGGGAACTGGCGGAAAAATATGAGTTTATTGGTGCTCATATTTTTTTCAAGTTAGCCTTTAGTTTTAAGCAGCGTTTCAAAATATTAGGTTAAAGTTCAAAGTTTTTACATGCAAAAGACACAATTTGTTTCACGAGGCCGTTATAGGTAAAAACTGTACACAGCTTTTTACAGTTTTCGCATGCATAACGTGTATGTCAGCCAACGATTTCAATAAGTTGGGTTCGACGAATTATGAAGCACACATTAATGGACAGAGCGGGTGTAATTTGACAGTTCCAGGTTTTATCTATCATCATATGTTCGTGCGACGCGATAATATTGGTGAGTACGTCTTAAACTTTGTTCATAAACAAAAATATTTTTTTGAATTTTAAATACTATATAAATGATCTAACTTCAGTCATTATTCGTATAGCAGCATTGAGATCATGTTGACGTTTCTTGTTTTGATATGACGAGCCATATCCGGGTTTCCGCCAGGCACAGTGAAAAAGTTCATCTCTCTCACTTTTTTACTTTGAGGTACGGATACTCCTAAACGAAGTTATTGGTTAATTTGATGTATTTGTTACTTTTGCTTTAAACATTTTTTCAGGGACCGTAAATAATGATTATTCTTTTTTTAATCTAACAAATCATTTACTTACACTAACTTTGAGAGCGGGACATATACTAATATATTCCTTTAATGATAATATACGCACATTCAACCAGATTTAAAACTATATTTAAGTAAAGCAGTGAGGTTTTTCTCCCAATTTTTTCCTTTTCTAAACAAATTTTAGTTATATGGATTAATAAATATTTAAATTATGAAGAATGTAACAGTCGAAAAGCATAAATTGTATGCTAGAGCTCTGAAAAATAGTATAATTACCATCAGCTTTAACGAAAATTTTTTATATTTCAAGGAAAATAAAGCACTTTTAATAATAATAATAAATAAAAGTATGAGTTTTATAGGATTTCTCACCAAATAATGATTAATTTTGGGTAATACTTAACAACTCAATCAATAATCATTATTTTTGATCCAAAAAAAAATAATAAAACTCATAAACTTGATTTTTATTAAAAAATTTAATAATGTATGTATGCATATTTCCTATAGACTCCGAAAAATTCATCATATCTTTGCAACCATTTAATGTAGAGGGATGTATATATATATATTTGTTAGTGGGGCCGAGATATGTACGATCCATTAAAAAAGTGTGGAGGAATTATGTGTTTATGAAGAACACACATACATATGTACATACATATATATGAATATATATATATATATATATATATAAATATAAATATATTTATATATTTATATATATATATGTATATAAATATATTTATATATATATATATAAATATATTTATATATATATATATAAATATATTTATATATATATATAAATATATAAATATATTTATATATATAAATATATTTATATATATATATATATATATATAAATATAAATATATTTATATATATATAATATATATATATATAATTATATTTAATATATTTATATATATATATATATAAATATATTTATATATATATATATAAATATATTTATATATATATATATAAATATATTTATATATATAAATATATTTATATATATATAATATATATATATATAATTATATTTAATATATTTATATATATATATATAAATATATTTATATGTATATATATAAATATATTTATATATATATATATATATATGTATATAAATTTATATATATATATAAATATATTTATATATATATATATATATATATATATATATATAAATATATTTATATATATATATAAATATATTTATATATATATATATAATTATATTTATATATATATAAAGTGAATTCTTTACAAGGAAATCTTGAATTAGGTGGAATGTAAGTCTTGGTCAAGTGAACTTAAATTTGTCAATCAGTTCAAAGATTGAAAAGAACAATAAAATCAAATGTAATATGAAAATTTGTGGGGACTGAAAATAGTTATAAACAATAATGACGATAATAGTAATAAACATTAAAATTTCGTTATTTGAACTTCAACTAGAATTTTTATGTATTCTTACTCATATGACTTTTTAATGCCTTTCGACTTTGCCGATGAAGTCCAATTCAAGGTGTCTACTAGAGATGCTAGAATTAATTGATGATGTGTTCTCAACTGAGCTCCCAACCTGTAAATGTAGAATGTTTCATTACTTTGTTCGGTGAAGTAACATAATAACTTACACTAATATAAGGGTTTCGAGTAGTTCTAGTAACTTAGTATGTATTCTTGGAATCATAGCTGCTAGTGCAAGATTATCACTTGTTGGATTTTTTAATAAAGATTCACATGTTACGCCAAGTCCACGGTTTATTATGTTTAATATTTTCTTGGGACAAATTGGCTTAGCTACGGGAAAAGGCTGTCTGAAAAAATTATATAAATAAGATTAAAAACTGTGAATTAAAGCCGGTATTATGATTGACTAACTTTAAACCGATTTTTAAATAATCTGTTAAGTTACAAAACCGAATAGAAAGCTGACCTGCTCGTGGCACAGGCTCGCTGCTAAGAATTAAATCAGGGATGTTGAGCTTCTGATTGACCTCAGTGATGTAGTACAACTCTTTGCAGTTAGCAAACGCATTGTCAAGTATTGAATGCATACTGCCCAGCAATTTTAATTGATAATCCTTCCACTGTAACTTGTAATTTGCAGAGCCACGAACCTGCTGAAGTAATAGCCAACAGTTTGCTACTTCGATGACCAGACATTGGTCGCCGCTATCCAATAATTTAACGAGAAAACGTTCAATTTGAGCACGCATTTGAGAACTGGAGCCAGGATAGAGGCGAAGACACAATTTAATGCACCGCAAGGCTGAAGAATATCCCTCGCCAGCTACAATTGAAAGGGACTCATATATTTTTGGAAGATAATTACTACCAAAAGTCTTGCTTAAATCAGGTGACCACTGCATTAGTTCTGCAAATTTTGCTGCAAATTTTATTGTTAAAATATTGTATATATTTTAGTCAAGTAGCACACGTACCCAAATTTTTATATATAAGCGATGGAAACGAATGAACTTCGAGTTGGGTGCTTGCTGCCTTCAATGTAAGGCTGATCCACAAGTTCGCTCGGTGCTCTAGAACCTCAATGGTACACTGCTCCAGGAACTTGGCAAGTAGACGCAAGCCAATAGCTCGGCTACTACCCTTTGATAGCAATGAGCTAATTAACTGAATAACTTCATCTGTCTACATAAACACATACTGAATATGATTATAAATTTACCAATAAAAATTCATTTAACTTACCTTGGTTCGAAAACACTGGCATTCCGCTAAAGCTTCAAGGTAAATATCAAGATGTTCAACATCCGCTTTTACTATTCCGTTCAGCAGGCTCAATATTCCATCCATCGTTGTTTTCATTTAAGTTTTTAAAATCTCGACAATTAAATGCACATGTGCCCGCAACTAGAGATGAAAGACTGTTGATGGTCGACTATGAATTGTTCTTTTCAGTATCGATATCTGTTTCCAACTTGTTGCACCTCTAGCTAGATAATGAAATGATACATTTTTCCAAGGAGAAAACCAAACGAGATAATCAGCCATGATTCTATTTTTGCAATCACTAAAATTTTACGTTTTCCACTTTGAGTAGAACGTACTTTTGTACATGAATTAATTATGAGCAAATCACACAAACTTGATTTGATTTTATGAAAGTGCACATTACCAAAAATCATTGTTGTTTTTACTTTAGTTTTACATATTTTGTTTTTATTGTCTGTTGGCGCGCAAATAACTATTTTTTGGAATTTGTCCAAAGTTAACCTAAATAAGAATATTTGTCAACACTTGTTAAAAGTATTGTTTAAGATTACCAACACTGACTATATGGCGGGTTCAGTTGTTGCAGAATGTTGACGAAGCAGGACAGAAAAACGTAAGAGTTAAGTTTATTCATCATTACTTGTATTAATATTAATTTTATTTAGGAAATAAAACGACCACTATTGTTAAATAACGTTTTTTTTTGTAAACTGCCTTTCTGGCAACACGATCGGTTTGGTGCTGTTTAATTAAGAAGAGCAACGACGAGGTAAAGCGAATGGTTCGTACGAGGTCGAGGAAGAAAATGGAACAGTTCACGCCGAAGGCGTCTGCAGCAGCGTTAACAGGAGTTAACAAGGGAAGCGATGATGAAACAGTGGTTAGAAGACCAATTGATACGAATAAAGGTATCCAGGATGCGTTGATGGAGCTGATGCAACAAGTGAAAGACTTGCGCAGCGACGTGATTAGAACCAATCAATTGTTCGTAGAGGAGAGGGGTGAGCGCATTAAACTAGCCGAAGCAGTTTATGGCGCGCAGTCAGACGAAACTGACGCCGAAAATGCGGTGAAAAAAGGATTGCAAAAAACAGAGTGTAGTGATAAAACACAAACAACAACATCTAGTGTAAAAAAGGTGGCTTGTGGTGAAATTCGAGAAACTGGTTCAAACTGGAATTTAAGTGGACGTGCACCAACTCGAAAATTGATTGATTTGCCTGAGTTTGATGGCACGCCGGAAAATTGGCCGCTGTTTAATGAGGCGTACTGCATGACGACTGATGAGTACGGTTATAGTGATCGGCAGAATTTACTTCGACTGCAGAAAGCGATAAAGGGCATCGCACGAGAAGTTGTTGAGTGCTTATTAATACACAGCACAAATGTGTCAAATATTATGTCAACCTTAAAAGAACATTTTGGTCGGCCGGAGTTGCTCGTTAAGAGTCAAATAAAACGAGTGCGCCTTTTTCCACAAATAAATGAAAACAGATTGGACCAGATGATTGCATTCTCAACCAAAGTGAACAATTTGGCATCATTTTTGGAAGCTGCAGATGCATAGCACCACTTGTGTAATCCAAAGTTAATGGATGAGTTATTGTTAAAACTACCAGTCCATCGAAGGCTTGATTGGGCTCGATACTCGATAGCCCTGGGCAGTATACCAACAGTGCGACATTTCAGTGACTGGATGCAGTATGTGGCGAGAATGGCCAGAACAGCATGTCCTGAAATGGAACCCCAACATGGACCAAAGAAGGAAGGTGGGGCAAGACTATTTCATTCGAACGAGCATGTCAACTCAAACAACAAAAATGTGTCGAAGTGCCAGAAGTTTGCTACCATGAAACTTGATGATAGGTGGCAAACTGTTCGCAAGGGCAATTTGTGCTTTAATTGCTTACGTCAAGGACATCGAAGCAATAGTTGTTTAGAGCGACACCAATGCGACGCTGAGAAGTGCTCACGAAGACTACATAAATTATTACATCGAGAACCAACGCAGCCAGGTGAAGTTCGAGCAAGAGAATCACAAGTATTTTCGGGCACCGCGTTACACCACATGAGTTCGAAGGTATTATTCAAGATTTTACCTGTGCGGCTGTATGCGAATGGAAAAACCATTGAGACATACGCATTTGTTGATGAAGGTTCTGCTGTCACGCTGATAGACAAACGTCTTGCCGATATGTTAAATCTTGAAGGCCCTAAGGAAAAACTAACTTTTCAATGGTTTGGAGGGAATGATGTAACGGACCTTTCTAGCCGTTTCGACATTGGCATATCAGATCCACGAGGAACCACAATATTTGACCTGAAAGGCGTACGTACTGTAAGCAACTTGAGTTTGCCGAAGCAAACAGTTTTGATGTGAGAGCTACAAAGTAAACATCGCCATTTGAAAAAGATACCAATTGATGACTTCAGCGATATTAGACCGGATTTGTTAATTACATAATAATAATGTACATTTAGGCATACCAAAGAGGGTCTTGGCTAGTGGCTGGGCGGGACCAGCAGTTGTTCTAACAAAGCTAGGTTGGATTGTTTACGGACAACAAAGCAGAGACAACGGAAGGACATATGGTGCATTTCATATGCATGTCAGCGAACAAGACGATAGAATCGAATCATTAGTGCAAAACTATATTGCAGATGCTGATCTTGGTGTGCGCGATGTGAAGCAGCACGATGAAGCGCATGAAGTAATGGCCTCTAAACGAATTTTAGAAGCCACAACTAAGCGTATTGGACAAAGGTTTGAAACAGGTCTATTGTGGAAGAGTGAAAACCATACATTTCCGGCTAGCAAAGAGATGGCTAGGAAAAGGCAACTGACATTGGAGAGAAAGTTTTTACGAGACCCACACTATCAACAAGGATACATTCGCATTATGAATAGTTACGAGAAGAAGGGTTATATACGCAGAATTAACGACAGTGACACTGATGAGAATAGACGAAATGTATGGTACCTTCCACATTTCGGTGTCACTAATCCTAACAAACCTGGCAAGTTAAGAATAGTATTTGACGCTGCTGCTGAAGTTGATGGAGTGTCACTAAATTCAATGCTTCTAAGAGGGCCAGATGAGTACGAATCATTAGTAAATGTTTTGATGAGATTCAGACAAAGATCAATTGGTGTATGTGCGGATATTGTGGAAATGTTCCACCAAGTGAAAATTCGGCCGGAGGACAGAAATGCTCAGAGAATGTTGTGGTGTAAGCACGAAAACGATGAAATGACTGTAATGACTTTCGGAGCAACATGTTCACCTGCGTCTGCTCAATTTGTAAAGAACAAAAATGCGCTTGAGTTTCGCGCGAAATATCCTGAGGCATCTAAAGCGATTTTGCACAATCATTATGTGGATGATTTTGTGCACTGTTTCGACGAAGAGAATGAAGCAATATTGGTGACTGAGCAAGTGATATGGATACACAAACAAGGTGGCTTCCAATTATCAAGATTTGTGCCCAACTCAAAGAAGTTCAACGAGACGTACGGTTCTGCAAATGAACTGTTGAATATGGACAAGGGCGACGACGCGCATTATCAAAAGGTGCTCGGTATGCATTGGCATACAGAATATGACGAATTGAAATTTGTACTATCGTTTGGAAAAATCGACGAAACGCTTTTATCAACTGAGCGAGTGCCTACGAAGCGAGAAGTCCTGCGCATTGTTATGTCGGTTTTCGACCCATTTGGCATGGCAGCGGAGCAAGCGTTGATTGGAAAACTACTTCTGCAATCTATTCGGCGCAAGAAAATTGATTGGGACCAACTTATACGGGACGATGATATAACAACTTGGCGAGCTTGGTTAAAGTAGTTGGATGAGGTAAGCCGTATAAGAATCCCACGTTGCTATGGTGCAACGTTTTCAACAGAATCAGTAGAACTACACATGTTCGCCGATGCCAGTGAATCAGCCTATGCAGCAGTAGCCTATTGGCGGATAAGAGAATCTGATTGGCGTACGTCGTTTATAATGGGCAAAACGAAATGTGCACCGACGAAGTTGACCACTGTACCGAGACTAGAGTTACAATCGGCGGTGATGGCTACACGGCTTCGAAAGATTATTGGGCACGATGTAAAGCCTGCACGAGTTTTTATGTGGTCTGATTCGAAAATTGTCCTAGCGTGGATAAATTCAGATCATCGGCGTTATAAACCGTACGTAGCTCACCGCATAAATGAAATATTAGAGACTACAAACTGAAACGAGTGGAATTGGGTACCAAGCGCAATGAATCCGGCGGATTTTGGAACTCGATTAAAAGATATAAAAAGTCAGTCATTTTGGTTAAATGGCCCACTTTTCTTACGCCAAAGCGAGATAAACTGGCCGACCCTAGGACGGCTTGACCTCACTGAACATTAACTACGAGGTAAACATATCGGCATTGTTAATTTGGACAACTACGATATTTTTGAGCGGTTCTCGTCATATGATAGACTTATACGAGTTGTTGCATGGATTTTACGTTGGCGTGATCGTAATCCTGACAAAATTGAACAATGGAAGAAGTAGCTACAAGCTTCCGAGATCGAGCGTGCGGAAGCAGTAGTTTGTCGTTGTGTGCAGAAGACCGAATTCGCACAAGAATACAAAACATTGCAAGCAGGTCAACCAATAACGAACGACAGTCAGCTTTGGAAACTGACTCCATGCCTTGATAAGAACAAAGTTATCCGTTTGAGTGGACGCATCGATTATGCGGATGTTGTGTGCGCGGGTACACGCCGGCCAATAATTATGCCACAGAAGCACCGCGTATCGGCGTTAATTGTTCATAAACTTCACGTTGACTGCAAGCATCAGAATGAAAACACGCTCATTTTGGATACCGCGTCTTCGTGCAGAAGTACGACAAGCAGCGCGTTTTTGCCAGCAATGCAAAAATGAGAGAGCAAAACCAACTGTCCCAATGATGGGTTACCAACCGATCGACTAACTCCGCATGAGCGACCATTTACCTACGTTGGTCTCGATTATATGGGGCCGTTTATGATTTTGAACGGTAGACGAACTGAAAAGCGATGGATTGCGATTTTCACTTGCTTAACTGTACGAGCGGTACACTTGGAAATTGCACACGACTTGTCGACCGATACGTGTTTGATGTGCATACGAAATTTCATCAATCGTCGTGGTGTACCTAAGCGAATACGCTCCGACAATGGTACGAATTTCGTTGGCTCCGAGCGTGAATTGAAACAACAGCTGGAGAAGTTCGACCACAAAGCTATTGCGGATGCGTTGTCTACAAAACGAATCGAATGGCTGTTTAACTGTCCACTCAACCCTCATGCTGGAGGTTGTTGGGAACGTTTGGTGCGCAGTGTTAAACGAGCTATAGGACACGCTTTGCTTGGAAGGAGTCTAAAGGAACACACGCTGTTTAGCTTGATGTGTGAAGCGGAGAATATTGTAAACGCAAGGCCACTAACGCATATCGCTTTGGAGACGCCGAATGATGAGCCTATCACTCCAAATCACTTTTTGTTGGGCACAGCCAACACTGAACAGACTCCGCACCCACATGAAGAAAAGTATATAGTAACCAGGAAGCAGTGGCGTATTGTGCAGCAACTTCATCATTGTTTTTGGCGTAAGTGGATCGCTGAGTATCTGCCAGATCTTTGTAGAAGAACAAAATGGTATGGACATGTTGCGCCGCTCACTGTAGGGGATCTTGTGTTGATATGCGACAGTACGGTGCACCGTGCGATCTGGATGAAAGGTAGAATAGTACAGGTCTTCACTGGAACGGACAACCAGGTACGTTCCGCTGAAGTTATGACATCGACTGGAACTGTGCGCCGGCCAGCCTGTATGCTTGCGAAACTTGATGTTGAGTGAATCTTGGGTGTCTAGATTCACGGTGGCGGGGATGTTTGCGCGCAAATAACTATTTTTTGAATTTGACCAAAGTTAACGAAGTATTATATATTAATAAGAATATTTGTCAACACTTGTTAAAAGTATTGTTTAAGATTACCAACACTGACTATATGGCGGGTTCAGTTGTTGCAGAATGTTGACGAAGCAGGACAGAAAAACGTAAGAGTTAAGTTTATTCATCATTACTTGTATTAATATTAATTTTATTTAGGAAATAAAACGACCACTATTGTTAAATAACGTTTTTTTTTTGTAAACTGCCTTTCTGGCAACAACATTGTCCATAAAATATTTAGTTTTTTTTGGCATAATTGTCTATATATGAACGACTATAATACCGACAAATTAAATTAATTTAATTTTTAATTTTTAAAATTCTATAGGAAACAAGATAGAACGCTATTGTTGCGTCTACTAAAAATCTAAGGTTAAAAAAATTGTTTTTTTCACATTTTTTGCAAATATTTCGTTTCCTATGGGCTTTTTGCTATAAATACTTATATTAAACTTTTGTCTTAAACTTTTTTTTATACGTTGAATCGTTTTCGAGATAGAGGGCGGAGAGCGTGCGGTTAGAGCATCATTTAAGGTTATCCGGTTGTCCCGGTCAAAAAAACGCAATATAAAGTCAGGGTGGAATGGTTATCTTGAACATCTCACTAAAATAAGCAGAATTTTTCAACATCTCCGTTTATATTTCTTACTTTTATTATTCATCCTGCCAGTAACGCAGACAAAATTTACACAAATTAACACTCTCGGTACAACATATGCAACGAATTCTGTTGACAAGAGTGGTCAAGCTTATTCAAGAAGCCTCGAATGCATTATCAATGATAGTTTTTGATGACATGAAGATTGAGGATGGTATGTTGGATGCGTTAATACAGGAAATCACTGCTCGAGATGTTTCCTACGAAGATGTATAGATAACTCTATAATTTTTCATCCAAGATTTTACTGGGAGGTGGATAAGATTTGGTTTCAACTATTGATGTACAGATATCTTCTCTAATAATTGCTGCTGCTGCTTCTACAATTCTTAGCCTTTCTGCTTCGGGATCTAATTTTTTTCTATCGTACCAAGCTTTTGTTAGAATACTTCAGTGTGCATCTCGGAAAGAAATGATTGTAAAAGCTCCAATTTTCTTCGTAATAATTATATTAAATAAGTACTTCTGTTGTCTTGCAATTATAGTTTTATCATCAGGTACATATCCTGTTAAGACATCTTTAAGCTCTTATAGTGTAAATTGTGAATCGTTATTATTTTCGATGTAATTAAAAATCTCTAACATAGCTTCTGTAACTTGATTATTTTGAAGATGTTTCTGAAGAGGCGATAATGATGATGTTTTATTTGAGAAGTTTGTAAAGAAAACAGCATGATATTTTGCTACAGCAGCAATCAAATCAGATTGAAGAAGTATACGACTTTTCCGAAATCATCCCCCCGTTCTTCTGCTTTTTTGATAACAGTGTCTTTAAACTCAAAAGTACTCACGTTTTTTAACTTGCGTCTATATTTTTCTTTTTTCTTTATCTCTGCTGCTTCATCTTTTACGAGGTGCAGATGAAGAAGCTGCAGTTTTTTCTTTTTCTAGTCGCCGTTTTGCTGCTTGAATACAGTTTTTACTAATGTAAACACTTCGGCACTTTTCATGAACTTTTACAGAGGCTACAGATTTCAAATGATCAATGTGACCGTCGTTTCGTTCGATACTTGCACCTTCCGAATCTGACTTGTTACACAGAAAACACAAATCAACCATAGCTCTTGAAATTGTACGTCCGAAGTTACCAAAACTAACAAGCTTTCAAAACTAACGAATAGTCAAGATTAGTAAAAAGAGTTTCCTTAAAAAATAAAACAGTCGTAACTATAAATTAATAATTTTTATTTGATTTATTTATTTTTTTAGATTTATTTCAGCAACACAGACGGTCTATGTCGTGTATTGCTGCTTAACTTACAAATACTTTACGCTTCAGCGCAAAGACAAACAATGAAAAAATAGCAAATTTTTTAAAAGTGTTTTTGAATAGATATTTAATTATTGAAAATAATTAATAAATATAATGAAATAGTTAATGCAAATTAAATAATGTTTAATAATTATGTATTTATCAATAAATATTTAACTTTATATTGCGTTTTTTTGACCGGGACAACCGGATAACCTTAAATGATGCTCTAACCGCACGCTGTCCGCCCTCTATCTCGAAAACGAAATGTTTAAGACAAAAGTTGTAGGGAATTCAATCCTCTACAATATTGCTCATAAGTATTTATAGCAAAAAGCCCATAGGAAACGAGATATTTGCAAAAAAGGCGAAAAAAACAATTTTTCTAACCTTTGACCTTAGATGTCAAAATAAAAGTTTATACGAGTTTTTAGCTGAGTATCTCAAATTCCGAGGTGTACTTACTAATTTGACTGGACTATAAGCACATTCATTGAATACAAGTTATCTGAAGAATAAATAGGAGAATCTAAACATCCAAATTTGAAGAATCTATCAATCGTTGTAATAACCAACTAATCTGAAATTGAAGCTAAGTAACTTTAATGACTGTGATCTGGAACCAATTATGAATTTCACATGTAGGACATTGGCTTGGCTCTTTTGATATTTTTAGGCCCTGTACCGAAGGTACAAGAGCCTATTGGGTTTGTGCGAATGTATGTAACAGGTAGAAATAATGGTCGGAGACCCCCCAAAGTTACCACCATTATGGTCAGGAATGAAAGAGGAGTCGATATAGCCATGTCCGTCTGTCCGTCCGTCCGTCTGTCCGTCTGTATGAACGAAAGGATCTCGGAAACGGTAATAGATAGAGACTTCGTGTTTTTTGCATTCGACTAGGATTGCTCCGGAATTTCACAAGTTTATTTTGAAATTTTGCCCCTCCCCCCTTCCCCATAAAATCACCCCTTAGGGTGAAAATTTCTTCGGCACAAAAAAAATTGAGTGTACCAATATAGAGATAACGTCTCTCTAAGCAAAAATCCAAAAAGTTCATCAAAATCGGATAATAAATGGCGATTTTATAAGCAATTGAATTTGAACAACCCCCCTTTTCTTTTCATTCATATTCGCGCAGTGAGAAGTGGTCATGTGTTTGGTCATAAGCTCGGGAAACATTTAATATGTTTGTTAGGCGACCTGAACTGGTACAGGGCTCTTACAGTCGGTTACGCCCGACTGTATTTCCTTACTTGTTTTGTTGTCACAATTCTAATATATTGAGCTTTGGTGTTTTAGGAATATACATGAATTAACTTACGCCGCACATAAAGTTACCAATCATTTCGAACTTGTCCAATTTATCTTACTTCTTCCGATCCCATTAGTTGGGATTGTGTTGTTGGGGGGGTGTTGTTATCATCCCTCCAATTTGGACTAAACTTTTTAGGATTACTTCTTAGGAAGCGTTCAAGTATTACGTAACGCAATTTTTGAAGATTTTGATTTGACCCAAACATTTAGTTATGCAGTGACTGCTGCAGCGGAAATTTGTGTATAGCAGTTTCTTTTGTTTTCCTTTGTCATATGTACACTTGAAAGTATCTCCTTTATTGGGGCAGTACAAACGACGTGTATAAAATTATTAAAGCCAAATTTAAACAAATTGGAGAAGCAATAATATATAAGTATGTAATAAGAAATGGCATTGGTTTGCCCATCGCATTTCTCGCGGCTTACCATTTCTCATTAGTAGAACTGCTCAGGAATTTCCAGTAAATTTACTAACAGAACAAAATAATAAACTAAAAAGTCAATTAAAAGAAAAAACAACAAGTTACCAAGTTAATAAATACCAATCGAACACATGTTCAAAATGCCGGATCAAAATGGCCGATCTGTCAGTGCGGATGTCTGGATACCTATCGAAAGTAAGGCATGTTATTCGGGATTGCTTATTTGAGAGATCATTCGGACAAAGCAGTCAGAAATTTATGATTTATAAATTTTATACCCTGTACTCATTCGGTAAAATATAATTTTAAAAAAATCCAGGTTTTTGTTAATTTAGCTAGTTTCCTACATAAAAAATTCGACATGTCCGTCTGTCGATAAATTAAAGAAAACGGCTTTAATTTAAGTTTGGATAGTTTCAACATATTTTAATTAAAATGAATGCGCAAAGAATAAAATTTCATACTTCTATTTTTAATATCCATTCTTCACCCTTCAGAATTTGTACCCCCACGCAAAAATATTTCCACTGCTGCACTGCTAAGAAAGAGGAGGCGAAAAGGAAAGCAATCAACTGAGTGCTTTTTTCCACTCAGTTGATTGCTTTTTGTTTTGGTTCATTCGTAATTTTCACTTAGTTGATCGCTTTCCTTTTCGCCTCCTCTTTCTTACGCTAATAATAAAATACTAAATTTGCCATATTTCTTAGATTTGTTATGATGATTTTCTTTTTTGTTATTTTTGTACATACATTGTTTTCTTATTGCGATACAGTATGTACAAAAATTATTTTGACAAAACGAATAGAATTATTGCTTTGAAATTATTTGTTTTTTAAGTTAACATTGAAAACAATGTGTAGGGTATACAAACTACAAATATTGACTTGTTTTTATATTGATGATACGATCTGTAAATATGTTGTATAGTAAAATACATTTTTTTATGATCTCTTTTTGGTTTTTAAATTATATTATTTTTTTTTTTTATAATTATTTTGGTTTAAATAATTTAAAATTTTATTTTTTCATATTTTCTTTTGGAACTGAAAACAATTAAATTCATTTCGATATATACGCGGAAGGCTATATATATAGATATATATATATATAGCTTTCCTCGGTAAATGTACTGTCCAACAATGAAAGAATTTTTCAAATCCTGAGATTAGCGCATTCAAGAGAACTAACAAACAAACAAACTCTTTATATTAACTCAAACTCTATTTATTATACATATTTTTATTTTTTTTACTTACACTTACTTTTTATTTATTCTATTCTGTTTTACCTTATGTTTACTTAATATTACTTATTTATTATTTATTCTATTCTATTTTACCTTATGTTTACTTAATATTACTTACTTATTATTTATTCTATTCTAATTTACTTAAACTAATGTTTACCGTGCAATTATAAAAATAAAATAATATTAATATTCATACACAAAACAAAAAAAAAAGTTTCCAATAACTTACCCTTAAATACTCCTCCTTAGTTATTCCTCTGGTTTTGAAGTACTGTAATAAAAATAATATAATTAGTATAATTTGTTTAAAAAATTACTAAAAATATAAAGCTTACAAGTTCCGCCACCCATTGTAATTTTGGCGCCAGATGCCATCTTCCCGCAAAATCCGGCTCTCCGTAAGTCTTTCAGCCAACATTATCATCGCACGTCTTTTGGCGATTTGGGCATATAGTACGCTCAATGACCAATGTCATTAATGTATTTCTAACTTAAAGTAATAATTGTAATTTGTACTCATATACATTTTATCGCATTTTGACCATTAACCACTCGCCAAAATGAGATAAAAGACTCACTGGAAATTTTATTTTATTGGATCGAGCTAATGATTGTATTCAGTCGGAGGGAGATTAATTTGAATAGTAAAAAAACAAGTACTCAAAAATCTATTGTAGTTTTCATTTTATTCCAAGAATTCGGAAAATTTTGAGACACTTGTATTTTACTTTATAGGATCTTCGTTGCTACACTTCGGTATAGACGGTAAAATTTTTATTTTGTTTAATAAATAAAAACATTTGATTTAATTGATTTTCTTGCTCTTGGGTTTATTGGCCTCAAATATCATATATTTTTTTTTTTTATTTCCCATGTTTTATACTACTGTCAAAATGACACCTCATACATTTTATAATATTGAATCAGGGGTTAAAAAAAGAATTAAGATAGAACAATTTCTACTAATTATATTGGTATTTATGATTATTGTTATGCAGGAACCCATGCATTGCCTGCAGACAGCTAGTACTTACGGCTGCCCCGCTCTTCGCGAGATACCGTAACGTTCACTGTTTGTAGGTTAACATAGATTACCAGACACAACATGTGTAGTATTACTTAAAAATAGTTACAATTAAAAGAAAAAATAAAAAATAAAAATGTATAATTTAACTAACTAATATAAATTAACATTTAATTTAAATATAAATTTGGTAGGTCTGCTGGTCAAATTCTTTTAAGTCGGCGTCTTGTCAGCTCCAGAACGGGTATGTTGTTCAGCTCGACGTTGGAGTGAGCCATTAGTCGAATGTGATGCATTCTGCTAAGTTTGGTTAT
The DNA here is from genome assembly GCA_035044805.1 of Leucophenga maculata. Classification (NCBI taxonomy): domain Eukaryota; kingdom Metazoa; phylum Arthropoda; class Insecta; order Diptera; family Drosophilidae; genus Leucophenga; species Leucophenga maculata. The sequence goes on from JAWNNP010000803.1 coordinate 89,951, forward strand.
CTCCTCCTTGACAGTTGGAATCTTGAGATCTCGGTGAATATATGCATTAGAAATATACCAGTCTGCACTTGTTATTTGACGAAGTATCTTGGACTGTTGCCGTTGGATGATGTTAATATTTGATATTTTTGATGTACCGCAGATCTGTATACCGTAAGTCCAGACAGGCTTAATTAGAATTTTGTAAATTAAAAGTTTGTTGTACATAGACAGTTTTGATTTTTTCTTGATGAGCCAGTACAATTGGCGGCATTTCTGTTTTATTCGATTACGTTTTTTTTTCAATATGCATCTTCCATGTTAGTTTGCAATCTAAAAAGATACCCAAGTATTTGCCGGACTTTTCAATGGGTATTTATGATTTATTTTTAAAGGGATGGGTTGGAAAGTTCGTTTTGTTGTAAAAATAACTTGAGTTGTTGTACTGCCATTAATTGTTATAGACCATTTATCGAACCAGTTAGTGATGGTATTGAGGATACTTTGAAGATTTGTGGAAGCTACACTTAGATCATTATGGCTAAAAGTAGTTATTTTACAGTATTAGTTATTTAGCAGTATCTTCAGAATCAGTTATTGTTGTTTGACTTACACCTTATTATTGTATTTTTCGATGCATTTGTTTTCTTTGATTTGTTTTAATTATTATATTATTATATATTATTTTTATTATTATTTATTATATATTTAAACACAAATGCTATGAGCAAGAAATGAAAAATTTCGAACGTTATTGAAATTGTTTCCAAAGCCTTTTTATTGAATTGAAATTTCTTTTCTCTTGAAGTCTTAAAAGAAATAATCTTATTTTTGATTTACAAGACCAATGTTTTCATTTAACTATTAAACTAATGCTTATAGGTATTTATTGAAGATTACCTATAGTAGTATTTATTTTTGCTTTATTTTCATTTGTTTTAAATCGAAAAAATGTTATTAAGATTAGAATATATTGTTTTAATATTATTTTTGATATTATTTATTTATTTAAATATATTAAAATAATAAATGAATTATAACTATAGCTAAAACAATAAAAGGTAAAAGAAAGTGAAATGTAAAAAGTTGTAGCAGGATTTATTCATTGATATACTTTATGGTTGAATTAATCATACACAACATATATATATACAGTGAAAGCTCCCGTGGACAGCCACGGTTCCAGCATTTTTGTCCGCCTGCGAGAGATGTCAAAGAAATTGCCTATTGATGTTGCTAACAAAATTAATATGTAGACATACGCAAATGTATTTTAAATTCAGTTTTTTTTTTTATTATTAATACATATTTAATTTACATGGAACGAATGTATTTATGTACATATGTTAATGAGGGTTACATGTTTTTTAAAATTTTATGTTTTGAAAAATTGGTCAATTGTAGACTGTTTAAAGTTTTCTTGCTTATGCTTAAGTTTTAAGTGCTCAAAGCGACTTTTAAAAAGGTTTAGATGTTGGTAAGACAAGACTCGCTAATTCTTTTAATTTTTCCACCTCTTCATATGAATCGCTTAGTTCAATGTCACTTTGACTAGTAATATTAATTTTAATGTTATTGTCTTCTGTGGGTAAAGCATTTAAATCTTCAAGATTGTCGTTTCCAAATTTTGAAATTAAACTTAAGTTTAAAAATGTGGATAGTGGTAGGTCATCCTCAGCACTAAAACCTTCAGCAGCTACGGGCTCTATAAATCCTGCTTTGCGAAAATAGTTTTTTATAGTTATTGCTTCAACTTTGTTCCACGAGGTTTCGATAAAGCATAAAGCGTCAAGAACGTTGACTGTTTTTGACAACTCTGTCCATTTTTGAAATTATGTGCTTTAATATTAAACTTCTGTACTGAATTTTAAAATTTTGTATTATGCCCTGGTCTAAAGGTTGGAATACTAAAGTTGTGTTTACTGGTAAAAAAAACTACCTTAACGTTTGTTAAATTTAACTCTCTGGGGTGAGATGCAGCATTGCCTAAAAATAATAGAATTTTTCTATTTTATTTTTATTTATATAGCAAAACTTTGATTTCGTATTGGCGAAATATGGAACAGAAATACGCATGAGCGAAATTTTCGCGTTTAAGCAGCTGCGGCCTGAGCAAAAAAAAAAACACTTGCGTGATAGGTAGTGTATTTTAATATATTATATAATATATTATTAAAATTAAAATTACAAGACTCTGGCTTACTGGGCACAATCCGAATTGCTTTTGACACAACGCATTTGTATCGCAACATTTCATACAAATACCATAATATGGGACTTGCGATTGAAATGTTGCGGACAAGTGCGTTTAGCGTACAGCATTTTGAAGAGCAGTTCAGAGATGCTCTTCAAAATGTTGCGGATATAGGGACAGTGGAAGGTCATCGAGACGTAGTAACCACGCTACAAACTTTCAGGGAAGCCCTCGCTGTCTTCTTACCGACAGAGGGGACTTTCATGACAGTGCATTGGCGTCAGGATGAGCTCGAGGATCTTGGCTTGAAGATCCGGCGCATCCTCGCCAATGTAAAGCGTGCGGAAAGTGGTGCCCTTCCAGTAGAGGCCGTTTATGCATTTACACGCGGGATCGTGCATATGGAAAATAATTTGCAAAGTAATTATTAATTTTGAACAAATTTTTTTAAAGTAAATAATAACATATTGTTTAATTTCAGGAACACAATTTTAAATTATTTAATCGTGGATTAGGCCTCTTGGGGATACCACGTTAAAAAAAAACGCGCCACGACTCTACCTCTATGGTGGTGAGGAAATGGAGTTGCGTTTTTAAATTTATATTTTTATAATTTGCAGATAAAATACAGGGAAATCGACAGGATGGCCGCGCCATCATATGGCGATTTATATTTTATTTATTTTTTTTTAAACTTACATTTTTATAATTTGCAGATTAATTACAGGGAAATCGACAGGATGGCCGCGCCATCATATGGCGATTTATATTTTATTTATTTTTTTTTTAAACTTACATTTTTATAATTTGCAGATTAATTACAGGGCAATAGATATGATGGCCGCGCCATCATATGGCGCTGCTAGTTACATGGAAGTGGCAGCAAGGCACCCAGAAAGTGTCGCTGCCACAACCATCATTGAAGATATAGCGGAGGGGAGGTAAGTAGTTGTGTCTTTTAATAATAATATTATATTATTGTATTATACTTAATAGATTTCGTTGTCCGATGTGCGGCAAAAGTTACAAAAGAGATTGGAGCTATAAAAAGCATCTGAAAGACCACAAAATGACAGAAGAAGTAATAAATAATTACTATTCGGTAAGTAAACGTATTGACAAATGAAAAATAAAAAAACTTTGGTTTTTCGTTTTCTCAGCAGCCAGGCGGTACGCCACCACCACCACAACTAATAAACACAACACCACAACAATATCCACAGCGTCCATTCCAAATCAGAAGCATCGGGCCATATCAAACAGTAAGCGAAACAAGTTTTCCATTGCAAATTCCATATCTAATCTATATCTTTGCAGTGATCCATTTGCATTTGTTTTCTTTTACATTACATTACTCATTATTATTGCGCTATCAATGGGTGAGTCACAATGTTTTTACAAAAAAAAAAAAAAAAATTCGCTGCAAACTGTGTTTTTAAATAGTTTTTTTCGATCATGTTATGTAGCATTTTTATACACACAACACACACATATGTATTACATATACTTAATAACTTTTATATTTTGCAGTATTCCAATTCTACGTCATCTTTGCCATGGTGGTTCGTCCAACCGAGCTATCCCAGCTACACCAAGATCTAAAGAAGCATTCATGGAAAATCAATTGCCATGTTATCATACCAACATATGAACTACAAAAAAATTATTTCAGTAATTTTCGAATCAGATTTATTTAAGTTTTTCGTATTTTTATTTTATTATGTTTATATTAGTATCGACATATATACATACTCTTGTATATTAGCCAACCCATAGTTGGCTTTAATTTGCGCATCTAACAGCGAACAAATGAAATAGACATTTTCATTTCATTATACATATGTGATTATAATTAAATACTATTAAATTTTTGTTGTTGTTCATAGCATACACCTATAGGGTTATATTAAGCAGAAGAAAGTTTTTCAGATCAGATCCCATTAAGGAGTATATAATACTGCTTGACTACATTGATTTATTCTTTCATAAACGCATACCCTAGTAGCGCTAAAGAGCTGATTTCTGTATATATTTAATTTAAGTACATTTAAGAACAATTATGCTGAGATCGTTTGTTATATTGTGCACATGATTTTATGCACGAGTTTTGTTATTCAATAAATAAAATATTCCACTATTTCATATACGTTTCAACACAAACAATCAAACACAAACACAAACGTTTCAATCAAACAATTGATTTGGCATTTCTGATTTGGCATCACCGTTTTTGACTATTATCAAGAATTTTGGAAAATGTAGGTTTTCAGTACCAATGCGGAAGTAATGATACGGATTGCAGACTAAGAAATTTACAAATTAGTTGGCTTTTGTGGAGCGTAAAAGATTATCAGTTTATCGATATCCTGCTTGATGTGACTGTTTACGCTTTGAGCCTATAAATGTGTACTGTACTTGGAAGAGGATTTATTGATAGTGGCCTCGAATGATGAAATATATGTCAAATATATATGATTGTTTTAAAAGCGGAAAGTTTGATTTCGGACAGACCCACTTATAAGGTTGGGCCATCTCTCAATTACAACGGCCAATGTATATAATATAATTTTTAAAAATTTAAGAAAACCTTCGCGTTGCTCCTGCGTCATCCTGCAAATTGATTCTGGTGTTCTGTTCCTGCTTCTAGTGGTCGTGTAATTTCCCCAGCGATTTTAGTTTTTGGCAAAGCGTTTCCGTTCATCTCCGCCGAAAACTTTAATCTATGGTGGCTTGCAATGCACAGTAAGCTACTCGATTTGGTATCAGGAATTGGTTAGAAAGTGGAGGCATTCCAGCATAGCAAAAACGTAGCCGAGTCATCATTGGCAATCCTCCAACGTGGTTACTTTATGTCTTCACAATACTATTGCCTGGTCCATTCAAGTTAAACATTTTATATCAAAAAGTATTTCGTAATGAAACTTCTCTGAGCAGTTATGTTCCGTTCCAATAGCCTTGCGAGAAGTTTATGTAACAGCTTCGTTTTCTTTTAAAATTTGATAATCCTGTCACTGGGTATGTCTCGTTATGTCTTTACGAAATTATTCAATGGATATTACTTCTCCTGACCCCATTAATATGTATACCAAATAATATACCTGTACCTCAAATCGTTGGAAAGGTATCTTTTATATATGACCGGACGATCTAACTGAACTGGCTTCACTATGTATTATTACACTATGACCTGATAGTTGCTGTACAATAAGTAAATTCATCCTCACAAACTTTCGCATTTATAATATTAGTAGGAAGTAGGATGTGACATAGTTTATGCGTATTCCTCTGTCAGTTACAAATTTAATAAAGTCGACATATTTAACACTCAATTCATTAAACAAACTTTTAAGCTTTTTAATTATATTATAACTTGATTTCATTCCGGAAACCATATCAAGAAGTTTCAACTCTTTTCCACAATTGTTCGAATCGTCGGAATTAGCTACGCAGTAGTATTGCAAATGTTTACACTTAACCGGCTCTACAATAAAGACTTCAGGTTGGTTCTTGTATCGTTTCTCTATCGGCGGATTTATGTTCTTCATCGCCTCAAAGTTGGTTAGAGAAGTGACGCCTCTATATTCTCAGTTGCATCCGTAACCTACAATTCTATGACTAAAGTTAGGCATTGGCTCAATTTATCTTATACTAGCTGCACCCGGCGCGCTTCACTGCGCTTCGTAAAAGCTTTTGTAAAAATGAATGTTGTAAATATGTGTTTCCAAACCATACCCACTCTTCTAATGGATCTTACTTCTTAATCCCATCAACATGTATTGCAAATATCATTCACAAAGACATTTCGATTTTTGTTTATCGCTTATATGGGGCACCGTCCTCACCGATTTTAATAATATATGGCCCATGTTACTCAGCGATAATGTAACATTCTAGTGGTGAAGTAGTTTTTTTAGTACATACAAAAATACGAATCTTTCCTCTATTATATTTGAATAGATTATATACACGTAATATGTACTTATTATTTGTATTAAAATTTACAGTTTCACCCAATTTTTTTTTTCTTCATTGCTCTACATTTTAATTGAAAAATACTAAACCATTGGTACAAATTAAGAAAAATTCCCAAAATTGTAGTTGAACAACTATGCCGCCGTTAAAGTATTTTTATATAGAATGAAATCGAATAGTAATAAAAGTATCAGTGGCAGTGTATCCGACGATTCAGTTTTACCAAATCTCAAGACCAACGAAAATGATTTTGAAAATTCTAATACGTGCAGTAATTGTGTCCAAGATATTCAATAGTAACTGTTTGGTAGCATCCATGCCTACGCAAACAAAAGTTTATATTTGTAAATCTCCGGTAGTGCCTACTAGTTGTTTTAAAGCAAAAAGGGTATGCATTTTGAAACCAGAAAGGCGGTTGGTGACGAGGACGTTCTCACTGCTAAGAAGCCTAAATTGGTGACACGCTGTAAAGTAAACACAATCATTGTCATCACTTTCCGGTTAAACACTTGATAATTATTACAACGAAAATTTTATTTGGAATGAACAAACACAAATATTTTACTAGAATACATTTTTCAAATTAATCCAATTTAGCAGATAACTCTTAACATTGCCAGGTTTTTGGCGATTAACTGCTGATGTGTTAACCGATTAACATGGGACTGATAGGTACTTAGCGAACTAAATCTTCTGGATTGAACATACCCTGGAAGATATATGACAAATTTTCAATATTTTAACACTCTATATTAATTTTGCAAGAAAATCTTACCCTGGCGCGACGCAAAATTGAATCTTTGCTGGCGTCATAAGGATGATCTTTTGATGGAATTTCCAAGACAGCTGGCACAGGTGAAGTATGCGAATCGATCACGTGACGGATTAGCTCAGCGTAATTTTGATTAATGAGAATAATATCGATATCATCACGCTTCAAAAATCTCTTGAAACAATCCTCAATTTCGCTAACTGCAGTATCTGCAATCAAAATCCAACGAATATTACATCCCAAATTCATTTATCGACTTTTTTACTTACTCTTGTCGACCACCATGAAGTTGGGGTGGCGATTCTTGTTAATTTCGCCCACTCCACCCAAAAGAAACCCGACGCAAGTATCCTGCAAATGTTTTTTTCTATTAAGTGATCTTCTTTAAAAGCTGATATACGCTTATTACCTCGTCTCCAATAACGGAGATAAGTTTGCCTTTAATAGCTGAGTGCAACGCCATTGTTCTTAATAATTTTTATTTCACTTAAAATACGTGCAGAGCTAAAATTTCTTTGCAGTAGTCAGCTGACAAATGTCACGAGTAAATTGACACTAAACTTTTCATAAGTTGGAAGCACTGTCGGTTAATTGGGACTGGTAGCACTTTTACTGACAATTGTTTTCTGACAATTGGGACTCACTGCCAGTGTTTTATTACTTTCAATTTCATTTGAGGAGTACGCGGTTTTCCTAAATTAACAAGATGAATCCATTAACGTAAGTACGACTAGGTCTTAGTTGTAGAATTGAATCTCAATTATTTAATTTTCAGGAATATGAAAAATGTCATAAAGCTTAGCGAATACGAGTTGAAAAATGGTGAAGGAGGAAAGAGTTGGCATGAAATGTACAAAGGATCAGCTTGGATATTCATTGGTGTGTATAGTGTCTGTGTATATAATTTTCTACTCCGCCTTATATAAATAATGTTTCAATATCTACATCGTTAGGTGGCTTGCCCTACACTCTTTGCGAGGGAGATGTTATTTGTGTTTTTTCACAGTATGGTGAAGTGGTAAACATTAATCTTGTTCGCGATAAAGTCACTGGGAAGACGAAGGGTTTCTGTTTTCTTTGTTATGAAGATCAGCGTTCAACGGTTTTAGCTGTCGATAATTTAAACGGAATAAAGGTATATAGATACACAAATGTGCAATTTATTTATTTATACAGCGTTTCTTCTATACCATATTGCAGATACTAGACCGTTTTATACGGGTTGATCATGTGGCCGATTATAAACCGCCAAAGGATAGCGATAAACTTGACGAAGATACATTGCGACTTTTTATTGAAGGATGTGCCCCAAAACCGCAGCTTCCAGAAAAGTACATAAAGCAAGAACAAGCTAAAATTGAAAAACAGGAGTACAAACAAAACCTTGACAAGAAGCAGAGGAAAGAGAAGAAGAGTAAGCATAAAAAAGAAACGAGGAAAAAACATAGATCATCAGAGGAATTAAATAGCGGCAGCAGTTGAAGTCACAAAAAAACTATCAAATATAAAATTAATAAAATGTATGTATATAAAGTTTTATATATAACACTTTCTTTTTGATCAATAGGGTATGATAAAAAGTATTCTGCAATAATACTGTAATATTACCATAAATTTACCCCCAATGTTGTTCTCCATGGACGTTTTTTATACTTTTTTTTTATATATTGTCACATCCATATACTTAGATAACCTTCTACCGTCCTTTGGATATGGCCGCATTTAAGTAGCGCACCAGCTGCTGTAGTCTTTCCGGGCTGGCGACAGTTATGGGGCCTAAACTCGTCAACGACTCTAATGGAAGAATCTTTCTCTCGAAGACTTTCAACGCCGATTTTACCGACTCAATCACGGTGCATGCCTCTGTGGAATACAGTAGGACCGGTAGTCATCGTCTTATAAATCTGATTTTAGTCTTTCAAGAGAGAATTTTTGTAATTGGCTTGTTCAGCCCAAAATAACATCTGTTTGCAAGCGTGATCACCAGGCTTACTACTCCGTCGGGACGTGTGTACAAATATTAAAATATTTGGCATTGATGCGTATCGCGGCTAAGCGTTCGGCAACAGATGTGAATCTTGAGTTAGTAGATGTCACGGGATGTTTTTTTAAAGCCCTGTCCTGTCTATCGTATTTCCTAAATCCATACGGTAACGCCGATTACCCGGTAATTAAATATATTTAATTCAAGTTTTTTGTTTGCCTCGATTTACCGTGATTACCTCTAACATCCGAGTTTTTTTTTGTTTCGATAAAACGAAAAGGGGCATAAATGTGAATGTGAATAAAACAAAATAGGAAAATTCCCTCGTTTGCTTCAGAAGCATACTATTGCGTATTTATTCACTTAGTAGCATATTAATTGGCTCGAGAAATTTGAAAAGTGTGTATGCTAGCGTTTCATTTTATAAAGTTTAAATTATTAATGAATATGAACAAAAAAAAATGTTTCGTCTAAAATGCTCTACCAAAAATATGGAGTATGAACTCAAACAGATTATGGCATTATAAAAAACACGAACACTACTTACAAGACACCAAAGCAGAGTAAAGCTAATGTGGATTCCGAGCCACATTAACATCAAAGGCAACGAGTTCGCAGACTCACACGCCAAAAAATCAATAGAATACCCCCTCATCACCACAAATAATATAAACATAACAGACATAAACAAATACTTCAAAAACCTAGAAATAAGCTCAATACAAAAATACCCAACATCAAACTGGTACAAAAACATGAACAACACAAATATCCTACAAGTATTTAAAACTACAAAACAAAACGAAATACCCAGAATTGATCAAATAAAACTTATTAGACTAAGACTTGGACACACAAAAATCACGAACCAACACTACATAGACAAAAACATAACCAACCACTGCCCTCTCTGCAATTCTACAATAAACCTCAAACACATCTTAATCCAATGCCCATCCCTATCGACAGCCCGAAACAAACTCCTCCAAAACAAAAACCCAATAAACATCCTAGCAGACCCATCCATAGACAACATCAAACTCATAATAGACTTCCTAAAAAAAACCAACCTATACCACACAATATATAAAAAAAAAAAAACCATTATCTCACACCAATACCACCTAATTAATATCATATATAAAACGGTACACAAGAAAACTAATATGTTACCTCGCACATGTACATAAATATATATTGCATATATTAATATAAATATAATATTAATAGCTGAAGGCCACAGCAGCCATGCTAATCTTATCACTAGTCTTTAAGTTTTAACTTTTAACTAGTATTAAAATAAATAAATAAATAAATAAAAAACAATGACAAACTTTTAAAGGTTTGTGCAGATTCTGTTATTGGCTTTCGAAGCCGAAAAACTTTAAAGACTGCGGAGGAACCAAAAGAGGATTTGGCAACTTATGGTTCCGGCAAGAACTTTGTAAGGAGCTCCAATTTCTGGCTTAATGATAACAGAAAAAGCTAAAATGTTCCACTCAGTATCAGAAGTGAGAGACCACTTTAAGAAAACCGGTCTTAAAGAGAATAGTAAAATCCTTCTGCTATTGGATAAATGCCCGGCACATCCAGACGTGCAGGAAATGATGACTAAAAATGATATTGTGAAATACATTCCACCGAATTGCAAATCTTTGATCCAACTAATGGATCACGGCGCAATATGGAGCTTTAAAAGCCATTATCGCAAAAGCATAGTTCAAGTAGCTTAAGAATAGAGAAGAATTAAATATTAAATTAACGATCAAGAAAGCACTGTGGGCTATGAATGAACGGATTAAATCCATTTCATTAAATAATGCATTATTTTTTATTACAGATATCGAAACACTGTATACACCCGATAATGTAATTGCAGTATTTAATATAGCGGACGATTTTACCACTGAGGAAATAAAAACTTGGTTCAACTGCGATGAAAATGTTCCATCATTTGCTGTTTTGTCTGATGAAGAAATTATCCGCATTACAAATCACAGCCATGAGCGAGAAATCGGATCTGAAGAATCTGATGCAGATGATTGAATTATTTTGAAAACCACTTTAAAAGAAGCCTGTGCAATACTAGACTTCATTGCATTTCTGGACAAACAACATGACATGATTTTTTTTTTTAGGAAAATTCGTAAATTTCATTGAAAATAAAACATATAACTTTTAAAAAAACCACACACCTCAATTAACCGGGAAAATTTATTATCCAAAATGCTTCCGGTCCCAACTATCCTGGATAATCGAGGTCTCACTGTATATATTTTAGCAGGAAAGAAACATACTACCTCACCGGTGTGAGTTACAAGAAGATTCTGAGTAATTCCCAAGAATATTATTTATGCGTTAGGTTTCGGTGTGTGATGGTGGATGATTGCGATAGGCAGTTGTCTAAGCTGGTTGTCACGGGAGGGTGAGCGCCCATTCTATTTTTTAATTAAAGCACTTATAATTCGCGGTTATGATGCAAGGGAGGTTGCTGCAAAGTTTACAATTCATAAACGTTCTCAGAAACTCATCTCACATCTAAACATTTCTTAAGGATCACAGGATACACATTATAAAATACAAATCACCCAGACGGAACTGGTCATGGGGGATCGGCCATAATTATAAAGAATAAAATTAAATGGTAATTGAAAATTATAGCTATGACTATATTCAAGCTACTATTATTAATTTAGATGATCTTAACGGACCCCTGACTATTTCGCCCTTGTATAGTCCTTCTAGACACAAAGTAACTTTGGCAGAGTACAACAATTACTGTAAATCCTTAGGACCAAGATTCATAGCTGCAGGTGATTTTAAAGCAAAGCATATGGCATGCGCCTTGCGGATAACAAATAAAAAATGTGAAAGACCTACAATCTATTGAAACAAATAGCTGTAAACACCTTTCCACTGGAGAGCCTACATACTGGCCAACAGACTCAAACAAAGTACCAGATCTTATTGACTTTTGTGTTATCAAAAACATAAATATTAATCATTATTAAATCCCGTTTTGAGCTTTCTTCTGATCACTCTCCAATTCAGCTCGATTACCTGACTACACTTGCAACAAACAAACCCACGCCAACCCATTATAATTCAAAAACTGATTGGCAAGCATATATAGAGTTTCTAAATATACATTTACGATCGGACGTATCATTAAAATCTTCATATGATATATATAGCCCAAATTCAGATACTAATTTCTCCCTTTGGAAGGCTACAAAAAAATTAAGACGAACCACAATGCGAAATTCCCCATTAAAAAAGGGAGATGGTAGCTGGGCAAAATATTCTGTGACAACTTTGTTTCATTTCGGAAAGATCGTTCTAATCGAAATGGGGGAGGTATACTGATATCTGTTAAATCATCTTTGACGGCTGATGAAATTTGCATTCCCAATACTAAATTTATTGAATTTATATGTGTTAAAATTTCATTTAGTGATTTTAACATATACGTTACTTGCTCATACATCCCTCCGTCTTCGGAAATGAGCATTTACTTGCTTCATGCTACAGCGATTTCGCGTATAGCTACAGGGTTACGGGATAGAGATTATATTATAGTTATGGGAGATTTTAATTCACCCAATATAAAATGGTTTATGACTGATGATTTTTCTAATTTAATACCAAGTGCCAATAATGAATTTCTAGTTAGGAAAAAGTTCTAAATATGTAGTTAAATACATTTTTTAACGAACTTTTCAAAAATTAGGGGGGGGTAATGAAGCATCCTCTGATTCTCAGATATCAGATTTATTTGCTTCTTTCTTTCAATCCACTTATACTAATTCTTCTCTTAACTGTACAACATCGTATCCATATGCTATCCCATCTTCGACTTTATATCATCTCCGGTAATTACCGTATCTAATGTGCTAATTTCTCTTAAATCTATTAAACTTTCATTCCTGCGTGGTCCTGATAACATTCCTAGTTGTATACTAAAACAATGTGCCAGATTATTTGTGCTCCATTGTCTTTTCTTTTTAAACTTTCTATAAAACAAAGCAAATTCCTAACTCTTTGGAAACAATCTTTTATTATCCCTTTACACAAGAATGCCCATCTTGTAAGTCTGATGTCTCGAATTATAGAGGTATTGCTAAACTAAGTGCTATACCTAAATTATTTGAACAAATTATCACTGATCAATTGCAACGATCGGTTATGTCATTAGTTAGTCCTTTGCAACATGGATTTGTTAAAGGCAGATCCATTTGTACCAACCTTTTAGAATTCACTTCTATCATAAATAAAGGTTTTGTGTCTGGCCGCCAGACTGATGTTATTTATACAGATTTTAGCAAAGCTTTTGACAGTGTATATCATAAATAGTCACCTTATACAAAAACTGAAAGCTTTTGGATTTCCTCACTCGTTTGTAAATTTCAAATTTCAAATACAATAACAACGCAAAGTGTGTCCGCTACTTCGGTGGCTTCAATTTCCTCAACAACGTCCATTTATACTTCTGCTGCCTTGATCACGTCATCTGTCTCATCACTGGCTGCTTCTAAAATTGCATCAAACTCTGATATAACAATTAACAAAAACAACAACAATAAGCAGAATACAGCTACATCAAATGCGTCATCACAAACATCAACAATGTCCGTTAACCCTGCTTCCTCGATCACGTCATCTCTCCCGTCATTGGCTGCTTCATCCAACAAAACAAATATGGAAATAAAAAACAGCAACAATATTACAACAAATGTTAAAACGGTAAATACCAATATAATTAAAAATAATAAACCGGCAGTGCAGACTGGTATGGACCGCTACATCACAATTAATAATAAAAGAAAACTAAGTCCGCAAAAAAAAATATAATGGGAAACGCTACAAAAAATTCAAAAACAGATCCTGCTGCTCATTCAAATGTGTTTCTAAATAGTAATAGATTTGCCCTTTTGGCTAATAGTAGTGAAAAGGACGACCAATCTGTTGAAGTGGAGGTGATTCAAAAAGTCACTAAACCACCACCAATTTATCTTCGCGAGAGTAGTTCTAATGATCTTATTAAAAAATTAACAAGTATTATTGGTACGGACAGTTATCATGTTGTGCCAATTACAAAGGGGGCAGTCCGAGAAACAAAAATCCAAACATACAAAGATATATTTTATCGCACAGTAGTCAAATATTTAAATGACTGCAATAAAAATTATTGCACTTATCAACTTAAAACGGAGCAGATGTTGATACAAATGAAATCAGAGTAGCGCTAGAAGAAAAAGGGTTTAAGCCAAGAGTTGTTATAAACATAATAAATAAAAACAAGGTACCTCAACCAATGTTTAAGGTTGAACTTCTACCCGACCTAAACAAATTAAAGAAAAATGAAGTCCACCCGATATATAAGCTTTAGTACCTCCTGCATCACAAAATTACTGTAGAAGAACCACACAAGCGCAAGGGCCCAGTTCAATGCACGAACTGTCAGGAATTTGGGCATACTAAAACATATTGTCGTTTAGCTAGTGTATGCGTAAAATGCGGCAATCTGCATCATACTTCATGTTGTGAATTAAATAAAGAAGACACAAGTATAAAAAAGTTCAACAATTGTGGGGGTAATCATACTGCAAATTATAGAGGATGTCCTGTCTTTAAAGAAATTAAAAACAAGTTATATCCCCAGAAATCAGTTAAATTACAGTCTAAAGTGGCTCCATCTTCCATATTTGAATATCCCGGGGTTCCACTTCTATTTTACTAATCATCCGGATGGTAAAGCACATGGTGGTACATGCTTACTGATTAGAAATAGAATTAATCATTGAGCTATGGATTCACACTCGGAGACTTATCTACAAGCAACAACAGTCAAAGTTGAATGTCATGGAAAAAGTCTAGTAATATCTGCACCACGTTTCTCAATAACTGAGAGACAATTTAAACAATATTTTGATAGTTTGGTACAAAGATACTTAGCTGCTGGTGACAACAATGCAAAACACCCGTACTGGGGATCAAGACTTATAACACCGAGAGGTAGGAAATTATATAAATTAATTATGAATGAATTTGCATCTATGGATATTTCCTCCCCGGGGCAACCAACGTACTGGCCTGCTGATAGGTCAAAAATACCTGACCTTATTGATTTTGGGGTTACTAAAAATATAAATCGGAATCTAATAGTTGTTACGACAAGCTACGAGCTTTCGTCTGATCATTCTCCCATAATATTTTCTATCTATGACTCGCCAATTGAAACTTCTGCACCGTATAGATTAACATCTTCACGTACAAACTGGTTAAAATACAAAAAATATATTAGTACCCATATCAACAATAGCCCTTCTATTAATTGTGAGACTGACATTGACGATCAGGTCAACATTTTAAGGACGTTGATGATGCAATGGTCTCCACTTCACGAAACGTAAAACCTCAAAAAAGTAAATTTTTGACAAACTCACATATAGAAAGGCTTGTTACAGAGAAGAGGAGATGTAGAAAGGAATGACAACAACTTAGATCTCCAGCCTCTAAATTTAAGTTAAAAGGTGCTGAAAGAGCTTTAAAATCAGCTTTAAAGTGCAAAGAGGACAGCGAACAAAGGATATATGTTCAAAATCTTTCTACTTTTGGTAACAGAAATGAAATGTGGAAGGCTGTGAATGGGTTAAAAACACCAACTGACGGAGATTTTCCAATAAGGAACGAATATGGCGATTGGTCTCGCACTGAAGAGGAAAAAGCTAATACTTTTGCCCAACACTTAAGCAAAGTATTTCGACCAAACCCTGCTTCAAATGGATATCAACTCAACGACCTCAACAGCATTTCGACAATTACGGAACAAATTATTATATCTACAGAAGAAATTGCTAATACAATAAAAAACAAAATTAAATCAAAAAAGTCTCCATGCATTGATGAAATTACATCTAAAATGATAAAAGAACTCCCCCTTGTGGCTATTGAATGTTTAAGAGTTCTCTTTAATGGTATGTTGAAACTAGGATATTTTCCTAATGACTGGAAAAAATCTGTTGTAAAGTTGATCCTTAAGCCGGGTAAAGATCGAACTCAGGTAGCATCCTATAGACCGATTAGTTTACTTCCTTGCCTTTCAAAACTTTTTGAGAAAAACTCGTTGATAAACTTGCGCCATTCCTTCATGAACATAATATAATTCCGGTACATCAATTCGGGTTTCGTTGTTACGTTTACTCTAAATCGAAACACTTGCCCCCAGTTAGCTTAAACAATGTTTTGGTCCCTCAAACGTCCGATGTCATATATCTTGGTTTTGACCTAGACAGACGTCTTACATGGTGTAACCATATCAAGACAAAAAAGAATGCAATGAACATTAAAGCAATTTGCATTGGTTAATTAATCATAAATCGCCGCTAAGTCTAGATTGCAAAGTATTATTGTATAACAGTGTCATTAAGCCTTTATGGACATATGGGATTGAATTATGGGTAAATGTTAGTACTAGTAACATTGAAGTAATCCAACGCGTACAATCTAAGGTACTAAGAACAATAACTGGGGCTCCCTGGTATGTGAAAAATGAAAATATACATAAGGACTTACAAGTTCCTTTTGTTAAAACTGAAATCGAACGATTAAAACTTAAATACACGAGCAAACTTTTAAGGCATCCTAACTCACTTGCAAGATGTCTGATGAATACAGCCACAACTTCACGTCTTCGGAGAAACGATTAACCAATATTTTAAGGCGATTTCTGTCACTGGCGAACGATGTAGTATCTCGTGAGAACGGGGAAGCTGCGTGTAGTAGTCAAAGACATGAAGTCAATTTTGTGAGCTCACTTTAAATTCAAATATATGAAGTATTTGCTACATAATATTTTTTTATTGTTATATCATTTTTAGTTATATTTTAGATTTTAAGATTTTAAAACTTATTGTTAGATTCATATTTTGAATAAAAATAAATTAAAATGATCTCCCTTTGGCAATAAATCATGCTCATGTATTGATGTATGCTGATGATGTCAAACTATGTTTGTCATATTCTTATGTTTCCCAACATAGTCTATTACAATCTGATTTGAACTCGTTACATACTTGGTGCTTAACAAACTATCTTAATTAAAATATCTCTAACGCATTTAGCGTAACATTCCATCGCAGAAAACAATTTATTATGACTACTTTCCGGATGTTCATAACCTTAGTATGGAAATTTGTATTAATGATTTAGGTGTCCTTATGGACCCTAAATTGAGCTACAACAATCATATTGTGTGCATGGTTAATAAAGCTAAAGGTGTTCTTGGCTTTATTAAGCGGTGGTCCAAGGAATTTGAATGACCCTTATACTACTAAACTTCTATACACATCACTTGTTCGTCCGATCTTGGAATTTGCATCATGTGTTTGGAACCCACATTATGCAATCCACCAAGATCGTATCGAGTCGGTTCAAAAACAGTTTCTGTTATTTGCTCTCAGAAATTTCAATTGGGTTTCTGATATACATCTCCCTCCATATATGGATCGATTAAAACTTATTGATCTTCCGTCTCTAGCTGCTCGACGGTCAATGCTCTCAGTTGTTTTCCTTCACAAGATTCTTTGTGGGGAAGTTGATTCTCCTTATTTACTGCAATCTCTTTCTTTACTAACTATGTGCCATTATGGTTGTCATTTTATACAACAAACTATACTTGCCACGATTCACTTCGGTCTCTCTGCTATACCTACAACAAATATTCGCATCTATTCTCCTACAATTCTTCTTTGAACTATATAAAAGAATCTGTCCTTAATTCTGTGCTTCATTAAATTGTATTATCATATTTTCATTTTAATCTTTTTATTTGTAATTACGATTGCTTGGACCACGCTATGGCTGTGAGTTTGTGCGACCAAACAAAAATCCTCCAACGGGTCTGAGTGGTCGTAGAAACAAGATGTTCAGTTGAGAACTCTAATAAGTTAAATATATAATAATAAGTTAAATAATTAAGTTAAAGCAACTGTTTAGTTTTTAAGTAGTTGTTAATAAATAAATAAATAAAAAATTTATTTAATGCTATAATAAGAATCAAATATTTTCCAAAGACTTGGAAGGTATCAGAAATCATAGCAATACCTAAGCCTGGCAAAGTTACTTCCAGTGCAGCTTCCTATCGACTGATAAGTCTTTTGCCGATTTTATCATAGGTGTTTGAAATAATATTTAATTCAGACTGCAGCCCATACTTGACAATATTTACGTTATACCTGACCATCAATTGGGATTCCGAAAACACCATTCCACAATTGAAGAAATACATAGAATAGTTACAGTTTTGGGGCGTTCTATCAACGAGTAGAAAAAGGCATGGGCGCAGTAGATAGGGGGATAATGCAACAACAAAATACATGGTTTGAGTAAACTGCTCACTGCAAATTTCTACATATACATATTGGAAATTTCTCTCAAAATTACCATGCAATGCATATGATACATAGGGCACTTTTCAAATTGTGTATGTTTATAAGCAAGAATTTGCATTTGACACAGCCAAGCGGACTGATGAGATTTCGTAGCAGAAATCGAAACACATGTGTATCCGTTGCTCTTCACTATAATGTTCCAAGTTGTTGCAAATAATTGTCTCTGTTCACATTGATAAATATGTACAAGCATGTTTATCATGTAAAATGACCACTAAGCCTGCTAAAAAATTCATTGCTAACAAATTTTGGGCCACTAAAATAACTTTACGTAGTATTAACATTTAGAGAGATATAGTCGTTTGCACAAGTTCACATTGTAGAAAAAATGTTGACTGCCATTTACTTGGGAATGAATCTTGTTACAAATTGCCCAATCGCAACAGCTTGTGAGCTAACTGTCACCCCTTGACTAGCGGTAAAAAAATAACTTCAATGAAAACAAAAACGAAGCCTTGGATAGAACCCTCACTGTAATCCAGGAAATGTTATTGATAGTTCAGGGTTGCTCTAAAAAAGCATGCTATGACATCTACTACAGCTGCCATGATGGTAAGCACGAGCGGTTTCGTGGTGACCCTCACGACAGTACCTCCAATAATGAAGTGAGGCTTATCGAACGTTACGTGGTCCCAACATCGACTGGGTCCACTATCTGGTTGCAGCCAAGGTACGCACTAGGCTCAGCGCAGTGCACTCCGCACGTCCCAACATGCAACGAAAGCTAGACTTTGGCAAGCTGCAATCAGAAGAACCGAAGCCGCACGTCCCAACATGCAACGAAAGCTAGACTTTGGCAAGCTGCAATCAGAAGAACCGAAGCCTTTGCAAACATACTCTCGCGACTGCTCCGAGAAACCTCTCCGTCTTCTCAAGATATATATGAGCAGTGGAAACATATTACCCGCTCCACGGGTAGGGCTGCCAAGAAGGTCATTGGATATCGCAATGCTACAGCAGAGAAGAACGCTTCCTATCAGCAAACTCTGCAGTCTGGAGCAACGCGAGCTGTTAGAGAGCGATATCGAGAGAAACGTAGAGACAAGAAACGCCTTTTCATATGCAAGATAACGGAGTAAGAAAGACGGGAGTTTAAGGATGTTGAGATGTTATGTGACCGAAATGCAGTTCGAAAATTTAATCAAAGGGTCAAGCGTCTTACCGACGGTTTTAAATCCGAAGTAACTTTCTGTAAAGACGTAATTGGAAATTTGGTTACGGATGAACATGAATCATTGAGATTGTTGAGTAATTTTGTAACCTACTAGGAGGCGATGAGGCGCAAAATACCGCCGATAGAGCAATGAAAACAAAACCACCAGTTAATGATGGCACTATTGTAGAGCTACCGGGATATAACGAGGTCGATTCGGTTATTAAAAAGCTGAAAAATATACTGTGACGAAACTAAATAGTGTCACACAACTTAGATATAATTAATATTTTTATTTATAATGTATTATTCTGTATATATTTTAGTTTAATTATACCATGAAGGTAATTAAGTTTAACATAACATTCTTAATTTAAGTTTAGGAACCAATGACCCAACACGCGAGCAGGTGACCACACCATGACCCTGATCTCAAATAAGTGCGCGAAGTCATGCAACCCATGATCGTTTTATCAACAGCTGGCCACATTCTCCGGCGGCTGTGGGTCTGCTGTTGGATCAGCTGGCCTGGCGAATCGGAAAATATCCCATTCAACCGAAAACCAGAAAATCATGACCGGCATACAGTATAAAAGGCGCGACGCAATGCGGACAGTCATTTTTGGACAGTAGTCCAAGTAAGTATCCACAGGTAAGATCGAATGCTGTGCAGTAAGTAAAGCGTGTCAATATTAGCCTCTCTGGTTAATATTATTTGTCCTCCGCGTTCGAATAAATCCGCAAGTTCCGTTAACAAGTAATAGCCTATGTGGCTAATAGCTCCGCGATCGAATAAATCCGTGGGTGCCGTTTACGAGTATTAGCCTATGTGGCTAATAACTCCGCGAGTGCCGTTCAAGTATGAGCCTATGTGGCTAATAGCTTCGTGAGTGCCGTTCAAGTATTAGCCTATGTGGCTAATAGCTCCGCGTTCGACTAGTGCCGTACGAGTATTAGCCTAGGTGGCCAATAGCTGCGTGTTCTAATAGCTCCGCTTTCAAATAGCTCCGCGATCGAAGATACCCCGCGAGGGACGTTAAGTAAAGATGAACGCATACCCAATGACTGGAATCTCAGTGTTCTTTGTCCAATCTTTAAGAAAAAAGACGCCGCTGTTTGCGGCAACTACTGTAGAATAAGTCTCCTTTCCATCGGATATAAAATGCTGACGCGCGTATTGTACAACAGCTAGAAACCATATAAGGATCAGTCTGTCTTCAGACCAAAAAGGTCGACCAGGGACCAAATATAAACATTACGCCAAATCTTGGAAAATACCGCTTTTGATACGACGATACGATCAAAGTTTTTCGACGCCCTGATATATATCGCACCATTATATTATGGGTTTCAATGTTGGTGCTGTGTTGGCTGTTACGATAAAAGTCAGTGATTGATGACAGAAAACCCGGATGTAAACTATGCTGTTACCTCAGTAAAGCTGAGGAACACGTAGTTAACATTGTTGGTTTCGAGAAGAAACGGTGCTCCATTGAGTGTTACGCGTTGGTAGCACGGAGTTGGATTCTGTTGAATCGATGATGTCGTAACGGGGGTTGCAGTTTTTGTTATGGACTGTAACCTTGAAGAATCAATAGAGGAATTGAAGGAAGACATAACGATGATTCATCTCGATGTTTCATGATGGTGAAGTAATATCAAGTCCAGTGCTTAAATTACTTCACCAGAACTACATTGTGCAACTGGAGTTATATGTGCTCTCCTAAGGAGACATCTCCCTTTGGTTCGATAGAGGAAACTCTGTCAGCCAATGGGTAATGTTACAATGAGTGACGACATTGAGATTCTGAGTCATCCCCCCCGCATTGTCCGACCAGTCTGAGTTCAGACTGGTTGAACAATGCGAGCAAACAGTGAGGAGAGGAGTCGGACACTTAGGTATCGGTATAGATTCCTAAGTTTTAAGTGCCGACTCAGTCAGTTCGGCCCAATGTGGTCTCTCCTATGCATTACGTATAATATGCAAAAGTGAACTGACAAAACCACAAGATCCCTGGGGTTGCCAACCCTTTCGATCTTTTTGCTCATTGGCACGTCTAATTATAACACAGCTTCGGATAATAACACACGGATCGGTTCTCTGACCGATCCTTCCAATGACAATACCAATCGGACTAGCTATACCGGAAAAGATAGTTTGTCTTTTCATGATGAAGCTATTACACACACAAAGTGTTGTCAGGGTAGCGAAAAACCTCTCCAAGCCGTTTGATACAAAGAGAGTATTCAAACAGGGAGATTCGTTGTCATGCGATTTCCAATCTGCTGATGAAATACATACTACGCCAGTGCCCGTACATACGTCAGCAAGGCCTTCTCAGAAATTGGAAAACAGTCTTTGCTCATGGATCTCGCGGTGAATGATTTAGGACAAGAGGAAGTACTTGGTGTCTTTTCGCACTCCGTCATCACGTCTTGGAGGTCTGTGTAGATGGAGAACTTTAACTTCAATGTTGTAGAAAACTTCGTCTATCTTGGCTCCGAAATAACCAGCAACAACAACGCTTGCCTGGAGATCAGGCGAACAATCACGCTTGCAAACATATGCTAATTTGGGATGAGTGTTCAGGCACGAATGCCTTAACATGTGTTGTTAGACAAATGCTCAGAGACGTCCGATAAGTTCGACGTCGGTTTTAATAGCTTCTTGTCCGCGTTGGTTTTAATAGTTTCTGCTACTCGTCTTTTTATATTATAAATAGTTTAGATTTCGCTGAGTCCTACAAACTCAGCGATAGCAATGTAATAGTTTAAGAATAGAATAAATTTTATGAATAAAAAGGGAGCCGCTCGCTAGAGCGGCTCAGTAGTTAATCAACACTCATATGCGCGTGTTCAAAATAAATGTTTCTTGTATCTTCAAGAGTTCATACAATGAGCAAGCAAATTAGAAGTAACGCCCTCTCTCGGAAGACGAAAATCTTGATCGCTGATACTTCCGGCCCTACCGCATGGTGCAGAGGCATGGACCATGATTGAGTCAGACGAAACGCAGTTGGAAGTTGTCGATGTGCGCAACTTTAGCGGACGCCTTTAATTTTAAAATAATAAAGCGAACGCCGCTATTCGAATTAAATAGTATGAGTTTATTATTGCCAATGAGTTTGGCTTGAGTTTGTGTGTAAGAAAAATAAACTAAAGCAAAATGAGAGCCACAAGTATCGTCCTCGTTGTTGGTCGCTGAAAAAGTGATTGAGCCATTTTCAAAACGTTGGCTTCGTAGCCAGTTTAAGGCGCCAAAATCCACGGGAAAAGTCCCGGCAAAATATATAGCGCGAAAATTATTTGGGAATAATCCCAGGGATGAAAAGTTTACTGCGACTACTTTCGGTTTTGGAGACTTAAGTCTACATGACACTGATTATTTACAATATTTATAAAAAAGTATTTTAGGACTCGATATAAACTAAAAATGCTTCGACTGACTCTATATAATAAAAATAAAAAATATATCTAATCTTAAAATATTAAAGCAACTGTTTAAGGCTCAGCTTAGTCTTAAACAGAAGTCTTTAAGAGGAAGATTCTCCGCAGGATTTTTTGTTCTATTAGAGTCAAAGACAAGTTTAGATCGCGTATGAACCACGAGCTGAATGAACTATTCGATGAGGTTGACATACAAGTAGTCCAGCGCATAAAATTCCAGCGGCTGCACTGGGCTGGTCACATCATTCGAATAAATGAAAGGCCCAAACTTGATTGGAGGACGGCGCTATATAGGACCTTCGGTCACGCATTGTAATGACCAGGTATGGAGAGATCTTTCCGTACTAGGCATTCAAAACAACTGGTGCCAGCACCCATAAGACTGCAGCAGCTGGTGCGTCTTCCAGAATTCGACCATGCACGAACGACGGTTGAACTAAGTGTTTCTAATCGATGAAATTTTAAAAGGAATAGTTAAACGGACTTACGTAGAAATCAGATACAGCAGTGCATCTGGACAAAAAGCATCTAATTATTAAGAAGTTTTAGATTTGATTGGTGTATTGGCGTTGAAAGCTGCCATTAAATACAATAAGTTATCTTCCCAGGAACTTTTAAATACTTCATTGATTGTAAAAGAGACAAGCCTCATATGATTAAATTTTATAATGCCACGATGGAAGGTATCATCAGATTTGATTTAATATGCAGGACTCTGAGTTGCTCTCGTAAGAAAAATCCGTGGCTCATGTGTGTGATTTATGGAATATTAAATATAACATTTATTTATTTATTTATTTTTTTTTCATATTGTTTTTTTTTAGGCCCTGTACCGAAGGTACAAGAGCCTATTGGTTTTGTGCAAATGTATGTAACAGGAAGAACTAATTGTCGGAGACCCCCCAAAGTTACCCCCATTATGGTCAGGAGTGATAGAGGAGTCGATATAGACATGTCCGTCCGTCCGTCCGTCTGTATGAACGAAAGGATCTCGGAAACGGTAATAGATAGAGACTTCGTGTTTTTTGCATTCGACTAGGACTGCTCCGGAATTTCACAAGTTTATTTTAAAATTTTGCCCCTCCCCCCCTTCCCCATAAAATCACCCTTTAGGGTAAAAATTTCTTCGGCACAAAAGTACACCAGTATAAAGTTAACGTCTTTCTAAGCCCAAATCAAAAAAGTTCATCAAAATCGGATAATAAATGCCGATTTTATAAGCAATTGAATTTGAACGACCCCCCTTTTCTGTGTTTGGTCATATGCTCGGGAAACATTTAATGTGTTTGTTAGGCGACCTGAACTGGTGCAGGGCCTCTTACAGTCGGTTACGCCCGACTGAAATTTCCTTACTTGTTTTTTATTGAATCTTCTCTTGATAAGAGACTAACAATAATTTATCAAATCTTAAATGTAGTTGTGTATTACACAAAGCCCCCTGGTTGGAGACTTATGTAGTTACAGCGGCCCTAAGAGCACATCACAGGGCTGGGAGGTCATTTCTCCTGAGTCGTGTTTGTATATGAAGTAGGGTTAGAGATCGTGCGAGTGGATTAGGGTGAGAATTGAGTTTACATTCATAGGTCTGCTTGAATCGATCTATTTCAGTTTTAACAGTTGGGATGTTAAGATCATTGTGAATGTTAGCATTGCGAATATACCAAGGTGCTCCGGTGAGAGTTCTAAGTATTTTTGATTGAGCTCTTTGTATTATATCCACGTTACTGGAACTCGCATTGCCCCATAACTGTGAGTTGTACGTCCAAATAGGCTTTTTTACGGAGTTGTAAAGAAGCAATTTCTAGTCCAAGCTTAAGGGGGACCGCGGATTTATGAGCCAGTGTAGGGAGTTGGCTTTTAGCTTTATCTGTGTTTTTTTGGCTTCAATATGTTTACGATAAGTGAGCCGTCTTTCGAGATGAATGCCGAGATGCACGACGTCATTGGCCTGTGAGATCACAATGTTGTTTAGAGTCAGCGATGGACAAGTACCTCTGTTTAGAGTGAATGTGACGTGTTTGCTTTTTTGCTCATTAACTTTTATACGCCAGTTAGCTAGCCACTCCTCGAGAAGAATGAGATGATCTGCTAGTAGTCTGGTTGCTCGTATTGAGCATCTAGATCTACTTAATATGGCTGTGTCATCAGCAAATGTGGATATTGTAAGTCTGTGATCCGTTGGTATGTCTGAAGAGTATAGAACATATAACATAGGACCGAGAACGCTGCCTTGGGGTACTCCAGCTTTGATTTCAGACTCCTGTGTTATGTAGTCATTCTGACGTACCGTGAATACTCTATTGCTGAGGTATGATTCTAGAGTTTTGTGAGTATTTTGGGGTAGCAATACTTTTATTTTGTACTTAAGTCCATCAAGCCAATCGCGGTGGAATGCTTGTGCTACATCGAGAAAGATTGCGGAACAGTATTCGCGAAATTCGAACGCTGTTCTAATCTCCGAGGTTATTCGGTTTACTTGTTCGATAGTGCCATGGTTTTCACGAAACCCAAATTGGTGGGTGGGAATAACGTTCTGCAAGTGTGAGTTAATTTTTAAAAGAACCAACTTTTCGAACAGTTTGGATAGGCAGGATAGTAGGCTTATGGGTCTATGACTATGACCGATTTCTTCCACTGAGTTGGAAAATATCCGCATTTAAAAATCGCGTTGTACAATTTTGTGATATATGTCACAGCTGGACTGGGAAGCTCCATGATCATTTTTGGGGAAATTAAATCATGACCTGCAGCCTTCTTGGGATTGGGCTGGGCTTTTATCTGGGCTTTTTTTATGAACTTCGTGGGTGTGAACTCTGAGGGGTTCAGAGTAGTTCGTGTTCGAAGGAGAGGGAAGAACAAAAGCGTTTGTTGACGGATTTGGCTGAAAAACAGTTCTTAAGTGGTTTGCAAAAACTTCCGCTTTTTCTATGTCCGTGCGTGCCCACTTTCCAGTGTGGTCTCTTATGGGTGTAGAGACTATAGCCGGTGGTTTAATGTCTGCACGCGCTTTCCACAGGGGAAACTTTGAGCTTGTTGGGGAAAGACGTTCGATGTATCGTCTCTGAGTGAGTTTTTCCTCGAATTTAAGAGCTTTGCTTAGCTCACGTGAAGCAGTTCTTAGATTGTGCTTCGAGGTTGGAGATCTTTGACACTGCCATTACCTTCTTAAACGCCGTTTCGTCATAACTAACAGTTCAATGTGACTGTTGGTTATACTGTGGTTCATCGAATTGGCTGTGGATGGTTGTGGTGTGGAGTGTTGAGCTGCAGCAGTGAGAACAGAGCTCAGGGCACTGACAGAGTTTTCAATATCGATTTCATTACTTATTGCTGGGTTCAGCTCGATATGACTGCTTATATATTTTTTATATTTGAGCCAGTTGGTTTTTTGTGAGGTGAGTTTATTGGGATACTCTTTCAGTTGAGGTTTTTCCAGTAAACTAAAAAGAACTGGAGAATGATCCGATGAAAGATCTGCAAGAGATTCAGCAGATATTAGGTGACTTGAAATTCTTCGTGTTATTGCAAAATCAATGAGATCTGGGATTTTCATCGAATCTGTAGGCCAATATGTTGGAGTACAGGGCGAGACATAGTTAAGCTTATTTTTGGTGTTTATAATTGGTTTGTAGAGCTGCTTTCCTTTGGGGTTTGAAAGCCTTGAGCCCCAATGTGTATGCTTGGCATTATAATCTCCCGCGGCTATAAAGCGATCACCTAGAGTGTCGAAGAATTCGAGAAACTGTATTTCAGATACCGTAAACCTTGGAGGGCAATAAATTGCCGATAGTGTTACACTACCAAACTTTGTTTGAACATTTATTGAGGTGGCTTGGAGATAATTGGTTGCAAATATCTGTAGAGAATGGTGTTTAATACGACTTCTTATGAGTATACCAGTTCCGCCGTGGACTTTGCCATCTGGGTGGTTCGTGGAATAGAACGCATACACTGGAATTTTGAAGTTGTATTTATTCGTAAGATGTGTTTCTGCAAGAAGCAATACACCAATGTCTCTTACTTCGAGAAAATTTACGAGCTCGTTTTTGTGTCGGGAAACACCATTGGCATTCCAGAGACATATATTTATTTTTAAGCAAGTCATTATTTGCTATGTTGGGCTGCAAGCATCTGAATCAGAGTGTTTTGATTCCGCATCATTTCTTGCATTGTGTTTTGCATGAATGCCATGAAATTCATCATGCTTTGTTGCATTGATGCAATTATTGATTCGATGCCATTGAGTGGTGTATTAGCATTTTGGGGAATGCTTTGTTGTTGTGGGTTTTGTGTGGAGGGGCCCATGGGTACCGTGTGGGAAACGGTTTGGCCATATGACTTTGCATCAGCTGGCTTTAGCCCTGATTTCAAGGCATTGGCAAAATACACACCAGGGGTGGTTGTGTCAAAAGTATACGTTGGAGTGCGTGCAAATGACTCTACGGGGTGAGAGCGAACAGAGGCAGTTCGCAGATGAAGGCGGTTTTTCAGCTCTTTGTACACAGGGCATCCTCTGTAATTAGCCGTGTGATTTCCTCCACAGTTGCTAAATTTTTTCGCGTTGGAATCCAACTTGTTTGCTATGCATGTAGCGGTATTGTGGAGTTCCCCACAGGCGACGCAGACAGAACGTAGAGTGCAGTAAGTCTTTGTGTGGCCAAACTCCTGACAATTGGTGCATTGGACCGGGTTATTGCGCTTGTGTGGTTCTTCTACAGAAATTCTGCGATGCAGCAGGTATTTTAGATTGTAGATTGGGTGTACCTCGTTTTTTTTAAGAGTCATATTTTCGGGTACGAGCTCTACTTTAAACATGCGCTGCGGAATTTTGTTTTTATTTATTATATTTATGGCTATTTTTGGGTTAAAGCCATTTTATTTAAGTGCGCTTACCACTTCGCTTGGAGTGACAGTTGGTTCAATGCCTTTGAGCACGACTTGGAGTCCTTTAGAGCTTTTGAGTTGGTAAGTATAGAAGTTTATTTTCATTTCTGTGAAATGCTTTGAGACTAAGCGATAATTTTGTTCTGAGTAAATTTGAACCCTGGTCTCGTATATTGTACCCTTCCTAATAGCAGTTATTATTATTATGTTTACAATATTATTAGAGCTTTGCTCACGGACATATATTGGCGGTGGTTTGACACTCGCTTTTGTAGCCCCTTCATCTGCGCTGTTTTGTGAGTTGGATGCATTGTCGCTTAGAATTGAGAATCTGTTGCGACTAAGTGGCGATTCGGTTTCGCTTGCATTGTTTCGTCGATTCAGCTTAGGTTTATTTCCTTTGTTCGACATTTGTGGGCTCAGCTTTCGCTTTATTTGAATGTAGCGATCTAAGCCTGTCTGTATCGCTGGAGTTTTTGTATTGTTCTTTTGCTGCAGTCCGCTTTGAGATTGCGGTAAAATATTATTTTTGATCATTGCAGAAGATGTTGTGGCTGTAGTTGTTGTTGTGTTTGTTGATGTTGAGACTGTTGCTGTTGTTATAACCGGAGACACATAAGTGAATGTTTGTGTGCTCGCAGCATTGGGAAGAGGGTGGGTGTTGGACACTCTTCAGCCCAAGTGAGTGGCCGTGTTGGGCCGTGAGTAGAGAGCGTAAGGTTTTTTTTTTTGCTGCGTCGGTATAGTTAATGACAATACATTAACAATGCTAGTAGGGGGGACTGAAGTGGAAGCCGTGGATTTTAGTAATCCGTTAGGTTGAGAACTTGTACTCACCGCATCCATTTGGTTATGCATTTTACCCGTTTCGTTGCTTTTGTTTTGGGCAGGGAGGGAAGTGGAGGGCAATTTATGTTTGATGGTGTCTTCTGTTGCGTTGTATGTAAAGTACGCGTTTCTCCCATCGGCACTTTGCAGTGAGAGTCTGCGCTGCTCTTGCGGAGCGCTTCGCGCGCTTATTCGCTGCTCTTTGTTTTCAATCGCTGGTTTTTTTTTTTTTTTTTTTTGTTTTTATTTTGGAAAAAAAGTATAAGTTAAACTTTTCGCTGAAGTTTGTTTTTTTTAGCACTTGCACAAATTAAATTTAGAGCCTGTTTCTATAGCTATTAGCAAATATGCTTTCATAACTAAGCCTAACTAAACCGAATTATTGCGGAGCACTAGCAGACACGTCCGATCGGTTTGACGGTTAACGAATGTGTTGACATTTATTGATTTGTACATTATATACGTTCACAAAATGTTTGCTCTTAGCTCTCGTTAAAAAACATTTGGAAAATAGACTCAAAATAGTAACTGTTACTCTATACGTCGCAACATCGAGACCATGCTGATAGATAATATTGAAAATATCGATGGAAACAATACTAAATGCTTTGCTGAATCAAAAAGACAAATGTATTGTGTCCATCGTCTAAGCGCAGAATGACTAAGATCTCTTACGCGAAATGCAAAAAAAAAAAAACTACGGTGAGCTCAAAGTTGACCTTTACGCCTCTTGCTTAATTTAACAAAGAATGCTTGCGAAATAAAATTCATTTATTAGTTTTAAGTATTATGTTAAAGATTTAATCAAGAAACTGAACTGAAATTTGATCTAGGTTATTAATTTTTGAGATGAGCAAAAGAACTGTTTTGAAAACGAATGTTTTGATTTTTCAATAATTTAAGGACTAAAAATGCTAAACAATTGATTAAATACATAATAAATAAAAAAAAATAATAATTAAATGCAAAATCAAATGATTTTTTTATGATGGGATTATGCGACAGCAATTAAATATCGGTCATAGTCGATTCGACGAAGAACAACCTTAGTGCAAAAAAAAATTAAAGTAACCATCTTCAATTATGTCGACCTCTAATTAAACTTGGCTAACTCCTTTTAATTCATATACTTGTTTTCGGTAATAAAACTCATAAATATCTATTTTACTATCTATGCCTCTGAAATTGATTAATTTTATATTTGCAATTTGTACAATATTTTAATCTATAAATCCTCCAACGGGTCAGATTCATTCAAATGTTCAGTGGACTAAATGAAAGTAGTAGAACAAATCCAAAATTTTCAATTGAGGGTGTAGTTTTCTACAAATATACATAATATATGGAAGGATAAAAGAATAGATACAAGAAAATATGTATACGAATTAGCGATGCCAAACTTAAATATTTAGATTCTTTTATTCAATCGTTAATCGAGTTATATACAATTTGATTCAGATGAAACTGATTTTCATGTAGTTTCAGCGTCCAGAATATGGATCGGAGTCTGAAAACGGTTTCAACATTTAATAATATATTTCGTATTCATACTTCTTCTATCGTAACGCATTTTCTTTGAAAGTTTCTTGAATATTGAAATATGTTTGTAGCATCGTTGCAACACAGAAACTTTAGAACTTCCTCTCCAAACCTTTTCAGGCCAAATGATTAGATAGAATCATTTCATTACTGCAATATAATTTGGGTTGATATTTAAATTTCAGAAAGCATGTTTGATTTTGTAGACAACGCTGTTTAGATGTAATGCACAACTATATATGTCGATAAGATTTTATCTGG
The DNA here is from genome assembly GCA_035044805.1 of Leucophenga maculata. Lineage (NCBI taxonomy): Eukaryota > Metazoa > Arthropoda > Insecta > Diptera > Drosophilidae > Leucophenga > Leucophenga maculata. The sequence goes on from JAWNNP010000803.1 coordinate 120,416, forward strand.
GATTGTATTATATTATATTACCTCTCCATTTTGCAAAAGCGATTCTACGAGTACTTGAGACCTGGTCCGATACAACCGTTTTTACGTAAGCCTTAAAATTTATGTTGGACTCAAAGTTTTCCTTAAGGATTTCATGTTATATGTCGTTTTATATTGTTCCATCATCTTTGAATCTAATAATTATATCAATAGTAAAAATTTAAATCATATTATCATATTATACTTTTCAATATCGCTCATCGTTTCAGCGTACATATTGCAGAAAGAATCAATTTACGAACATTACGAAAATATAAAACAAATACAGTCGTGCTCCCATTTGTATAGTTTTTTTTAGAGTTTCACGAGCCTATTTAAATTTGAATAATGCAATCAACAAATTGTATTGTTATAAGTTTTATGGTTTCCTTTCTTTGGTGGGTTTATACATAAACAAACTAATCGATTTTTATAATTCATTGAGTATGTTTCGGTCGAAAATAGTGAAGTTTTATACAAAGCGACAAAGGTAAGACTATGTGTGAGAGTGAATCAATAAAAAAAAAAATTATACTACGCAAAAAAAAATGGAAAGAATGGAAAAAAGTGTACAAATGTGAATGAGCATAAGTCAAGAGAGTTTTATGCCAGTGGCAGTTTGCCAAACATTAATGAGTGGTAAAATTTTGAGGTATCGGATGGAAGATGACCAAAACAATAATAAAAACGTTTTTATACGATAACTTCGAGAAAGCCTTAGTTCGAATCGAATGGAAAAAATAGCTCCAGGCTTGCAAGATATTCAATGAATTTGAAAGAATTACCGCAATACATCAGAAGAAAGTTAAGTTTCTGCGTACATAACAATTTTCATCCAAGCTGAATTCGAGTTTCAAAAGGCACCTATTTTGAAAACTAACTCGTGCAGAGGGTGAGGGTTTGAGAAATTGGTTCTACGGTTGCGTCAGCAGATGTTCAAATGTTCTTTTGATGCCACGAAAAGCGAAATTAAATAAATCTGTTTATAAGATAAATTAATTGATACTTGGGCTCCGCCTGAAATGAAGAAAACGCTTTTGGAAAGAGAAAAGTCGATAAACGACATAATTGAAGAGTGCCAAGTGGTTGAGAAGATTAGGAAACAGCCCGAATCTATGTCATCTAAATACGATTAAGAGAAATATTTCAAAAGAAATGGGATGACTTGCACGGCAACTAGTTGTCGTTGTGTTTATGCATAGAAAATTCCCAATCACAAGAAAGCAAGGCCAAAAAATTGTTTTAAAATAAATAGTGAGGAAGAGGAGGAGGAACAAATCGAATCCTGAGTCGGAGGCAGAACAGTCTCTCTGATGATTGATTCCGGTTTACGTTTTAATCTCATAAATTCAAGCAAAATGATTGTTGCTAAAAAGAAGGGAGACAACAATGTTCAATATCCATTCAAACACACAGAACCAATGTAAAGAATATGGGTCGGAGCAAATATTAAACGTTATTTGTCTTTTTAAGGCGCCAATATTTACTAAGAAAAAGTCCGAGTTGATTACAACGATTTTTGTTATTGAAAAAGGAAAAAGGAGTCACTACTGCGTCATCGAGTCCAGTAGGGAATTCGCAACCTTCATTTGTGAAAACGGAAGGGATATAGGGCCCGGTGCGAGTGCGCGTCAATGCGGTCGTGCTCAACATACACCCGGTACAACTGTTGGACAAGGCAGCCGGTGTCAACATAAAGTAAGAAGAGTTAAATATATCTCTCTCTCTCACTCAATTCAATTAGTAAGCTTTTATGGAAGATACATACAGAAAAACTACCAGGGGCAATGTGTACATGCACATCCTCAGCGTTGGGAGTGATTATAGATCTGATCAAGTGATACACAGTGACTGGGAGTTTATGGGCAAGCATTCCTTCATTTTGAAGGAAGAGCCATGTGCCATATCACATAGGTCATAATTGACCCTCGGAATCAAAAATATATTATTACAGATCAGACAGTAAAGTGGTGTCAAAGAAACTCAATTCAAACTTCGTCGAGTCAGAGTTAGTGCAAGAAGCAATAGACACACTAAGGGAGCTGGGTCAAAACAATAGCGTTTTTCTGCTGTGTTTGAAAATATGGAAATGGAATATAGGACGCTGAAAAACTTGTCAGAACAGCCTTTTTAATGGTAAGACCCCTTAAACACCTCACCATAATTTCTGAGATTTTGTATGAAAAATATTTCGTTTTTTATTTATGTGAAAAAGCCAAACTTGGTGTATGCTCATTTCAACGTGTGACCGATGGTCCGATTGCGTCGTCCTCCAATCAAGTTTGGGCCCTCCATGTAAGCCATGCGTGCTGGAGCTCTTTCATCCACTCGAACGAGGTGACCAAGCCAGTGCAGCCGCTGGAATTTTATGCGCTGGACTATGTCAACCTTATCCAATAGCTCATAAAGCTCGCGGTTCATACGGGTTCTAAACTCGTCGACTACTCTAATAGGACCAAAAATCCTGCGGAGAATCTTGCTCTCAAAAACTTCCAACGCCGTCTCCTCTTACTCAATAACGGTCCATGCCTCTGCGCTGTACAGTAGGTCCGGGAGAGAGGGCTTTACTTCTAATTTGCTTGTTCAGCCCAAAATAGCATCTATTTGGAAGCGTGGTTCTTTGCCTGATCTCCAGACTGACGTTGTTGTTGTTGATCATTTCGGATAGAAGATAGACAAAGTTTTCTACAACATTGCAGTTGAAATTCTCCATCGTCAAGACGAGTTGACGGCGTGCGAGAAGGCACAAAGTGAAAAAGTGAAACAGTGATAACATAACTTGTGCAATTAATATTGTAAATTGCGACGGTATTTTGCGCATCATCGCCTCCTAGTAGATTAAAAAATTACTCCCCCACAATCTCAATGATTCATGTTCATCCGTAACCAGATTTCCATTTACTTCTTTACAGAAAGTTACTCCGGGTTTTAAATCGTCGGGCAGACGCTTGACCTTTTGATTAAATTTTCGAGCTTCAATTCTGTCACAAAACCTTTCAACATCCTCAAACTTCAGCTTTTCTGGCTCCATTTTCTTGCGTCTGAATAGGCGTTTATCCTCTTTCCGTTTGTGTATTGTGATTGTCGCCTTCTCACAGTTAGCTCCCCTCCGAACGGCTGTTCATAGGCTACACAAGAGATACTTGATACTTGACCTAACGGATGTTGTGTGCTTTTTGGGCCGTTTGTAACAAGAATGATTGTTGGCCATTCCTAAGTGAATGGCAGTCAACAACTTTTCTGAGCATCAGCTGGACACTGAGAGAAATTTTAAGTAAATTCAAATTTTGGTTTTGATAGTTTGAATTTTTGTTTGGTTTAAATTCAAGTGCCATGTTTTCGTGCACAAATTTGTTTGACGAACAAATTGAGTAAGAGTTTTCCGTGCACGAATAAACGGTGATATCCATAATGGCTACTGAAAATATTTTTACTAGTTGCGTAGTTGAGTCGGAATTTGATCAACTTGAGAGTCATGCGCATTTTCGCTTGCTTTTAAGGTTCAAGAAAATGAACTGAAGGAGCGTTGGAAAGCAGTTAAATCTGCATACAGTGTTAGTGTGGGTACTGTTCCTAGCAATGAGAATGGAGACCGTCAATTCAAGGAAATGTTGACACAATATAATTTATGCTTTCGAACCTAAATACGGTGTTGAAGCAAAATTAGTAGGGTGTCCCAAAATTTTAATGTTGAAGCTTCGGTACATACAATTGAGCCAAGTGTTAGAATGTTACCTGTGCCTTCTGCAGATGCAGTCACGGCGAAAAATAATGAGATTAAGTGTAAGCTATGCATTGGGCAACGACATCTTTTCAAAAAATGTCCAAAATTTTTGATTATGGATGTCGATGCACGATTTGAATTAGTTAAAAAATTAGAATTGTGTATAAAGTGCTTCTCAAGCTCTCACTTGCTTAAAGATTGTGCACGCAACAATTGCACTTGTAGTGAGAACAAAATACCTGGTTCGGATGAGGTGAAAACAGAGCTTGGTCCATATAGGCTTTTAGGACCACCGGTGCTATCTAAAAATGAATGGGAAAACCGAGACCAGGTTGATAGTCTAATGATAGGTTTTGATGCGGTAGTTGGTGAAAAAACTACGCAGGCCTATTTAGAGATGGATTATCATGTAGCAGTTGCTGTAACGCAGCAAACTCCCATAGCAAGTAGTCAGCCATATCTCTCTTTTTCTGAGCGAAGTGTTGATAGTCTAAATATAGGCCTGTTTAGATATCGACATCGCTAAGGATAGAAAGGAGTATGGGCTGCAAAATTGTGTTGCAGACCCAGTACACTTAGGTAGTTTAATAAAGGCAATCAGTTTGGACAAACTACAGCCTAAAAGTGTGAGACGCAGTACAGGTGTTGAAGATAGACGACTTAGAGTGGCACTAGTCGGCCTTGACAAACACGAAGCTAATTTGCCAATTGTGAATAATAGGCAAAGTGAGAGCGAACTAGAATGTTCTGCTATAGTGGAAAAATTGAGCATGTGGAAACACAGTGAGTGACACAACAAGGGTTTGTTGGCCGACTTGTCAGAGAAAGTCGGAAAGTTGAGAATTACATACCAGGTTCTGATGAAATAGTTTGTGGAGAAACTTCTCAGGCCTATTTTAGTGTTACTCATTCAAAAATGCACGTAGTTTTCAATAGAATTACATATTGTGAAGAAAAAGGAAAGTCTCCAATTAGGTGGCGTCTAGCCCAGGGTCTTTTCTATTTTCGCAGAGGCAGACCTACAGAACGATAGTGGTGAAAATCGTTCACATCAGGCAGACACATGGACCTGGACGGATGCTGATGATCTACAAACCAGAGCGGAATTACAGATCGTCAGGCTATAATCGTAGCTCTCCAGGGCCATCGCATCAAGGAGGAGGGCCACTTGCGGGCTGTTTGCCAGTGAGGGTGGTACGGAATGCGCTGAGGACTGGACAAGAAGCCTGGTTAAGTCGAGCTCACAGTGTGCAAGACATCGGCATGGACGGAGAATCCATATACTGACAAAAGGTTGGAAGTCTTGTCACTTATATCGTGGCTACCTAAACTCGGAGTTGTCCAGAAGCTCCAGTTCCAGAGGTTGTCATCGGAGAAGACTTAATCTTAGGCACTCTTGCCTTACTGCCCTCCTGCGGTGTGTACGTGTAGGGTCAAATTTTTTCAAAAAAATCAATGTTGGCAGCATGTCTTTCGATTTTTTTAAGACTTTGTGTAATTGTAGTACTATATAAGAGAGGAAAGAGTGTATACATGTTTTTCAAAAATCTTCAATATTTTGATTTTTATCGGAAATCAAAGTTGAAATTTTGCAGTAGTTTTATGTTTTTAGTATGTGCTTTAAGTATGAATATCTTGGAGACATTGAAACCGATTTAGTTCGTGTTTTTTTTTTGTATAATAGGTAAAAATTCAACAATTTGAAAGAAATATTAGCCAAAAAAAATTTCAAAATTTGACCAAAAAAAAATTTTCTAAAACTTTGATTTAATTTTTTCGACCAGAAGCACCCCTTCGATTTTTCTTTAATAAAAATATTTGCATTCCTTATTTCTTCACGAAACTTTTTTAAAAAAAATAGCCGAGATATCAACGTTTTTGTCTTGCAGTGTACTTTTTTTCAAATGATTTTGTCTCGCGTCGCACGCTTATCAAACGAAATTGTTACTGGCGCCGAAAGGATTATAACTGTACCTGTTATTGTTGCATTTTTTTAAATCGCTTATGTTGTTGTTGCTGACGCTTAAGTGTATGTCATCTGAATTTGTCTGCTATTGAATTTTATTTTCGATTAACGCTTAGGCGAAGAATGTAGCATAGTTATCACTTTTATGTTTTAAGATTATTTGAAAAAAAAAAACAAATATTTTTACTAAAGAAAAATCGAAGGGCTGCTTCTGGTCGAAAAAATTAAATCAAAGTTTTAGAAGATTTTTTTTTGGGTCAAATTTTCAAATTTTTTAATATTTCTTTCAAATTGTTGAATTTTTACCTATTATACAAAAAAAAACACGAACTAAATCGGTTTCAATGTCTCCAAGATATTCATACTTAAAGCACATACTAAAAACACAAAACTACTGCAAAATTTCAACTTTGATGTCCGATAAAAATCAAAATATTGAAGATTTTCGAAAAACATGTACACACTCTTTCCTCTCTTATATAGTACTACAATTACTGCAGGCGGGTCTCGACTTGAGGGACGGAACAATGTTGTAATTCACCCTCAAATGGAGTGAATATCTGTGGGTGCGGGAGCTCGCCCCTTGAGCGGCGACACTCGTGCCTAGCAGTCCTTCAGCCACACATTACCGAGTCTCGACGTGAGCGGCAGAGCACTGGAGGAGTTCGTCTTCGTAGGAGGAATTCTTGGTGGGTGGGATGTTTACGTCGGACAATGCAAAGATGAATTAAACGCTAATCGATTGGATTCAGCGATTAAACGCTAATCAATCAGATTCAGCGACTAACCCCTTTTGTGCGGCGACTCTCGTACCACGCAGGCCTCCCACCGTCCTACATCTGGCATTAATCACGGGAATGGAGAAACTCGCCGACTGGAAGATGCGCGGACGCATCATACTTCTCCACTGTTGATGACAACGCAAGGTGTTGTAATGTTGGCAACATCGGCCAACATAAAGTTTTTGCTGCGTAGCTGCAAGGTGGGCGGAATGTTTACGCCGCAACCGACGATAATGGGTTAAATTTTTTTTATATTTTAAAGTTGTAAATAGCAAAACAGAATACGAAAAAGAGCAAGCGAGAGAGAAGATTCCGTTAGCAACTTCTCCCTATTAGCATTTGTTATTGCAATAACCCACCACCTTTTGCATAGATTTGCTTTGTTTTGCTTCTTTTGATCGCTTGCATTAGAAGCTAGTTAGTAACATTTTCGACTCCGCGCCTTCAACTCGATCGTGTTAGATGTCTGCCACGGTGGGCAGAGCTAATACTTTTGTGTGTGTTCTTCTTATGCTCCAACATTTGTATTGTTGGACGCATTTGTATACATTTAGTTTTAATATACATATTTATTATTTTGTGTAAATAATAAATATGATTAAGAGTTGCAATTTCGTCTCCGCCGCCTCAAGCTCGCTAATTTAAGTCTCTGCCGCGGTGGGCAGAGCTAGTTTATTATTAAGTGAATAATAATAAATAGATTAGGTGGCTTTTTGCTACGCGGCACCAAATAATATAAAATTGTGAAAAGTTTTAAGTACTGAACTTAAGTTGAAAATAAACTTTTTATCTAATAATAAAACCAAAAGGCGTAATATTCAAAACAAGTGCGGCGGTGGCTGAATAGTATTTTCAGCAAACAATTGGTGCGATCTGCAACGCAGACCACCTTGGAACAATATTCCGGACCATTTGAAGCAAAGTATTGCATAAAGTTTAGAACGAGGACTAAACTACGAGCAGAATATATACGTATGTACATATATCGGTGGATATATATTGGCGTCTGCGTCTCGACGGGAGTAATCGGTCGATTTTTAGCTCGAGAACGCAACGCAAAGAAGGCTGACTCGTTACACATCCTGGATCGAGATTTGGTGCGTATATAAAGTGTCTTATATGCATCGATACTGTGTGTTTGTTCTATTTTTAGAGTGTGAACCCAGCAATACTAGCGAATAGGTCGCTAGTGCAACAGCTGTGACGCCGTCGCCGCTGTTGGAGGTTGGACAGCTTTACTGGCGCCGCCGGTGAAGCAACACTTGGCGATTCTTTTCGTCGTTATACGTTTCCATACGAGGATAGGTTTCTTTTTGCATCTTTGTTAGGATTCGTTTGCAGAAGTTCACATTGTGAGGAAAGTTGTTGACTGCCATTCACTTGGAAATGGCCAACAATAATTCTTTTTTAAACGATGCTAGCATACGTCCCTTAGGACACGTATCTCCCGGGTAGCCTTGGGACCCGCCACTGTAAAAATAAATCTCCAATGAAAACCATAAGGAAGCCTCGGAAGGAACCCTACGATAACGAACCCCGCAAACGATATAAGGACCACGAATTACGGATATGCACCTGGAATGTCCGCACCCTTAAATGGGATGGTTTAAATATCCAGCTGGTTGATGTTCTCGAAAGATGCAAGGTTGACATCATTGCAATCCAATAAATTCGACGGATAGTATAGGGTTGCTCCAAAAAAGCATCCTGTGACATCTACTATAACTGCCATGCGAGTAAGCACGAATTTGGATGTGGTTTCGTAGTGAGTAGGAAACTACGTGGCTTCGTCTCCAGGTTCTCGCCTGTTGGCGAGCTTGTAGCTGCGATACGTATCAAGCATAAATATTTTAATTTAAGACTGATTTGTGCGTACGACGATGCTAAACATAAGTTCTATGAGCGCTTGGAACGTCTATACGAGCGCTGTGCCAAACACGATGTTAAAATCGTGTTTGGCGATTTCAACACCTAGATTGGGAAGAAAGGAATCTTTGGCCCAACCATCGGAAAATTTAGCCATCATGACACTACCTCCAATAATGGAGAGAGGCTGATTGATTTCGCCGCGGGCAAGGACATGGTAGTTAGCAGTACCAGGTTTCAACACCTTAACATCCACAAGGTTACATGGCTGATCCCAGATCAAATTACACACAACCAAATTGATCATGGTCGCAACATCGACTCCGACCTCTAAATTGTCGTAGCCAACGTACGCACTAGGCTTAGCGAAAAGCACGCCGCACGTTCGAACAGGCAACGAAAGCTAGACGTTGGCAAGCTGCAATCAGAACAGACTGCCGTAGCCTTTTCGGACACACTCTCCCGTAGGCTCCGGGAAACCTTTCCATCTTCAGAAAATATATGTGAGCAGTGGAAACATATCACCCGCTCCATGGATAGGGCTGCCAAGGAGGTCATTGGTTATGCAAATCCTGTGAATAACTCTTGGTACGACGAGGAGTGAGGCAATGCTAATGTAGAGAACAACACTTCCTATCAGCGAACTCTGCAGTCGGGAGCAATGCAAGCTGTTAGAGAGCGATATCGAGAGAAACGGAAAGAGGATAAACGCCTTTTCAGACGCAAGAAAATGGAGCCAGAAAGGCTGAAGTTTGAGGATGTTAAGATATTATGTAACAGAAATGAAGCTCGAAAATTCTATCAAAAGGTCAAGCGTCTGCCCGACGGTTTAAAACCCGGAGTAACTTTCTGTTAGGATGAAAATGGAAATTTGGTTAGGGATGAATAGCAATCCTGAGATTATGGTGGAGCCATTTTTCTAACCTACTCAGAGGCGATGAAGCGCACAATTCCGCCGAAATAGAAATGACACTGGAACCACCTAACCACACAAACTATAAGGAAGTCGATTCGGCTTTTTAAAAAGCTGAAAAATAACAAAGCCACAGGCTGTGATAACATTACTATGTCAACTGTCGTTCGACAAAGACGTGCTTCAGCCGCTATCTAATCGGAGAAAGTGATTCTTTAATTAATTAAATAAAAAAAAAAGTCTCTTTGGTTTTGATGTATTTTTTCTTTTATTTTTTAATAAAAAAGAAAAAAACATTTAATCATCGAATTTAAAGTGAAATAAACAATATAAATGGGCAGCAAAGCCAAAAGTTCTACGGCATCGAGAAATGCATATTTCTCTTTTGTCTCGCCGAGTACCAACAAAAATAACGATATCAACATCAACTCCAATTTGTCTGTTAGAACATCAGAGGAGGCTTCAAACTCTCGCCCTCTCTCCCTCACAACTACTCTACCATAGAGCTCTCAGTGCAAAACCCAGACGACTCCTCTTCCTTCTGTGTACCCAACAACCGTAACTTCGAACACAATAACAACGCAAAGTGCTTTCGCTACATCGGTGGCTTCAATTACAACAACAACGTCCGTATATACTTCTGCTGCCTTAATCACGTCATCTGCGTCATCATTGGCTGCTTCTCTTATCACACCTAACTCGGACTTAACAGATAACAAAAGCAACAATAATAACCAGAGTACAACTTCACCAAACGAGTCTTCAAAAACAACAACAACGACCGTTAACACTGCTGCCTCGATCACGTTATCTCTTTCGTTATTGGCTGCTTCATCTAACACAACAAAAACGGAATTAATAAACAACAACAATATAAAGGATACTACTTCTAATGAGTCATTAAAAACAACTACACTAATAGTGAGTACTTCTAACAGTTTAAACAACAACACCGACAATTTGCACAAACACACTAACTCACAGTTAAACTTAAAGAGACAACGACAATCACCAAACCAACAACAACATTTGAAAAACTCTAACAAAAAAGCAAAAAGGGCGAAACAAACTAAGTTGCAACAATACTGGCTAGACAAACCCGTCACATCGAACCGTTTCGAACTTCTAGCAGACACTGTCGACAAGAATGACGAACCGATCAACGGTGGTGGCGAAAATATTAACACTACTGGAAATACCCTACGAAAAGTTAACAAACCTCCTCCCATATATGTGCAAGATGTAGGTCTTAAAACGTTAAGCTTAGCTCTGACTGAAGTAGTTCAGCAAAACTTTGAACTAAAAACCTTATCCAAAAATGAAGTTAGAGTTCAGGCCACAGATTCAACTTCTTATAGAACCATTGTTAACATGCTACGTCAGAAGCAAACTAAATTCTACACCTTTAAAGCAAAGGAAGACAGAAATTTTAAAATTGTTCTTAGGAATATGCATCCTTCTGCCGACGTCGAAGACATAAAATCAGAACTCAAAGAACTGGGTCATGTAGTTCAAAATATTTATAACATACAGCAAAGAACAACAAAAACTCCGCTTCCGGTCTTTTCCATTGAACTAAAATCCGACAATAACAAGAGTTTCCTTTGAACCCCCCATGCTAAACGTACTGTTTCTCAGTACACGAACTGCCAAAAGTACGGTCATATTAAAAATTACTGTACTAGAGACCCAGTCTGTGTTAAATGCGAAGGCCCCACAAAACAATAAATTGTACCCTTGTTGCGGGCAAAGGTCTCATTAAATGTTCTTTATGCAAAGGCAATCACACAGCCAATTATAAAGGCTGTGAAGTCTATAAATCGCTACAAGCTCAGAGATTTCCAGTACTTCGCAACAAAACCCTATCTCTTTCAATTGATAAATCACAGGTTGCTTCTACGTCAAGTTCAAGTGTATCAGTTACCCCAGCTATCAGTTTTGCTGAAATGGCTAAATCAAACTCAAATTCAAAAGCTGCCGACTTCCCATATCTTACATCTATTTCACAAAGAAACCCAATCAATACTTCTGTAAGAAATATACAAAAAAGCATACCTCAAAACAGGTCCACTCCTCAACATATTCTATCGACAAATCATTCTGTAGAAACAAACGTACGTAAGTCGTTCTTGCTGGAATTAAAAATTATGATGAAGCAACTTATGGAACAGATGTCTGCCATTTTAAATGTAGTCACGCTCCTTGTCACAAAACTAAACACGTAGACATGAACCCAGACAACTTAAGAATCGTTTTCTGGAATGCTAATGGTTTAATGCAGCATGCTCTTGAATTAAAACAGTTTTTGTATGAAAATAGCATCGATTTGGCACTGATTTCTGAAACACATTTCACTATAAAACACTTTTTAAAAATTACAGGATATACCGTGTACAGTACAAATCATCCGGACGGCACAGGCCATAGCTGTTCAGCAATAGTTATTAAAAATAACATTAAATGCACAGAAGCTGAAAAGTATAGCTACGAATTTATACAAGCTACTTCTATTCAATTGCATGACCAAAAAGGACCCTTAACCACTACAGCATTGTATAGTCCTCCTAGACACAAAATTTCTAAGGCTCAATATAGCAACTTTTTTAAAACTCTGGGACCAAGATTTATAGCTGCAGGCGACTTTAACGCTAAGCACACATCATGGGGTTCATGGCTGACAAACAAAAAAGGTGAAATTATGCTACGATCGATATATGCCAATAACTGCACGCACCTTTCAACTGGTGAACCATCTTACTGGCCAACAGATCCAAACAAAAAGCCAGATCTTATCGACTGTTGTGTTATCAAAAACATAAATTTGGAAAATTTCACTATTAAATCTAGGTTCGAATTGTCTTCCGATCACTCCCCTATCCAACTTGAGTATCTTACTACCTTCAAAACAAACAAGCATACCCCTACCCTGTGCAACTCGAAAACAGATTGGCAAGCTTACAGAGAATTTCTAGAAACTCATTTACGACAAGACGTTCCATTGAAATCTCCAGATGACATAGAAAGTTCCCTTATATACTTTAACGCTACGGTAGCCTTGGCGGCGCTTAATGCAACCCCGTCTTTAACAAGAAAAAAAGATGCGCAATTTACACCCGCTGCTATACGCAATCAAATTGCATCGAAGACAAAACTTCGTAAAATTTGACAAGCTACAAGATGTCCCGATGACAAAAAGAAATTCAATCGTGCAACTAAGCAGCTAAAAGATTCGCTTCGCAAAAACGAAAACAAAAATATAGAAATTTTTCTAACAAATTGGACCCCTACCATAGACATAAATTATTCTCTTTGGAAAGCCACAAAAAAAATTTAAAAAAACCACAACTCACATTCCTCCTATAAAAAAGACAAATGGAACATGGGCGAAAACAGAACTGGAAAAATCGACAGTTTTAGCAGACTACTATCAGAACGTCTTCATGAACGACCCACAAAACAGCGACCATATACTGGAACAAACAGTTCAACCACTAATACTCCAATTCGATTTGTTAATGTCAAAGATATCAGAAAAAATTATTAATAATATTAAAATTAAAAAATCGCCTGGTTACGATATGTTAATAGGAGTACTACTTAAAGAAGCTCCATTGCACTCTATGTTATATCTTCGTGGTTAATAAAATTTCATCATTCATTGAACACAAGAAATACTGTATTGGAGTTTTTCTCGACGTGGAAAAGGTATTCGACAAGGTTTGGCACAAGGGACTGCTACTCAAACTAAAATCCCTCCTTCCGCACGATTTCTACCTACTCCTAAAAACCTACATATCGGACAGGCACTTCTACGTAAAATTCAAAGATACTTACTTTTCAATAAGGCATATAAATGCAGGCATACCCCAAGGGAGCGTTTTGGGACCTCTTCTATATGTGCTCTTTACCAATGATATACCTCAACCGGAGGAGCCATCTTCCATGATTGCAACTTTTGCAGATGACACTATCCTTTTGTACGCCCATAATGATCTAAGTGTAGCTTCCACAAATCTTAAAAGAATCCTCAATACCATCACTAACTGGTTCGATAAATGGGCTATAACAATTAATGGCAGTAAAACAACTCAAGTTATTTTTACAACAAAACGAACTTTCCAACCCATCCCTTTAAAAATAAACCATATTGACATACCCCTTGAAAAGTCCGCCAAATACTTGGGTATCTTTTTAGATTGCAAACTAACATGGAAGATGCATATTGAAAAAAAAACGTAATCGAATAAAAGAGAAATGCCGCCAATTGTACTGGCTCATCAAGAAAAAAATCAAAACTGTCTATGTACAACAAACTTTTAATTTACAAAATTCTAATAAAGCCTGTCTGGACTTACGGTATACAGATCTGCGGTACATCAAAAATATCAAATATTAACATCATCCAACGGCAACAGTCCAAGATACTTCGTCAAATAACAAGTGCAGACTGGTATATTTCTAATGCATATATTCACCGAGATCTCAAGATTCCAACTGTCAAGGAGGAGATAACCAAACTTAGCAGAATGCATCACATTCGACTAATGGCTCACTCCAACGTCGAGCTGAACAACATACCCGTTCTGGAGCTGACAAGACGCCGACTTAAAAGAATTTGACCAGCAGACCTACCAAATTTATATTTAAATTAAATGTTAATTTATATTAGTTAGTTAAATTATACATTTTTATTTTTTATTTTTTCTTTTAATTGTAACTATTTTTAAGTAATACTACACATGTTGTGTCTGGTAATCTATGTTAACCTACAAACAGTGAACGTTACGGTATCTCGCGAAGAGCGGGGCAGCCGTAAGTACTAGCTGTCTGCAGGCAATGCATGGGTTCCTGCATAACAATAATCATAAATACCAATATAATTAGTAGAAATTGTTCTATCTTAATTCTTTTTTTAACCCCTGATTCAATATTATAAAATGTATGAGGTGTCATTTCGACAGTAGTATAAAACATGGGAAATACAACAAAAAAAAAACAGGCTGTGATGGGCTGCCAACTGAGTTATTTAAGACCGGCGGCGGAGAGCGTTTTGGGACCTCTTCTATATGTGCTCTTTACCAATGATATACCTCAACCGGATGAGCCATCTTCCATGATTGCAACTTTTGCAGATGACACTATCCTTTTGTACGCCCATAATGATCTAAGTGTAGCTTCCACAAATCTTAAAAGAATCCTCAATACCATCACTAACTGGTTCGATAAATGGGCTATAACAATTAATGGCAGTAAAACAACTCAAGTTATTTTTACAACAAAACGAACTTTCCAACCCATCCCTTTAAAAATAAACCATATTGACATACCCCTTGAAAAGTCCGCCAAATACTTGGGTATCTTTTTAGATTGCAAACTAACATGGAAGATGCATATTGAAAAAAAAAACGTAATCGAATAAAAGAGAAATGCCGCCAATTGTACTGGCTCATCAAGAAAAAATCAAAACTGTCTATGTACAACAAACTTTTAATTTACAAAATTCTAATAAAGCCTGTCTGGACTTACGGTATACAGATCTACGGTACATCAAAAATATCAAATATTAACATCATCCAACGGCAACAGTCCAAGATACTTCGTCAAATAACAAGTGCAGACTGGTATATTTCTAATGCATATATTCACCGAGATCTCAAGATTCCAACTGTCAAGGAGGAGATAACCAAACTTAGCAGAATGCATCACATTCGACTAATGGCTCACTCCAACGTCGAGCTGAACAACATACCCGTTCTGGAGCTGACAAGACGCCGACTTAAAAGAATTTGACCAGCAGACCTACCAAATTTATATTTAAATTAAATGTTAATTTATATTAGTTAGTTAAATTATACATTTTTATTTTTTATTTTTTCTTTTAATTGTAACTATTTTTAAGTAATACTACACATGTTGTGTCTGGTAATCTATGTTAACCTACAAACAGTGAACGTTACGGTATCTCGCGAAGAGCGGGGCAGCCGTAAGTACTAGCTGTCTGCAGGCAATGCATGGGTTCCTGCATAACAATAATCATAAATACCAATATAATTAGTAGAAATTGTTCTATCTTAATTCTTTTTTTAACCCCTGATTCAATATTATAAAATGTATGAGGTGTCATTTCGACAGTAGTATAAAACATGGGAAATACAACAACAAAAAAACAGGCTGTGATGGGCTGCCAACTGAGTTATTTAAGACCGGCGGCGGAGAGTTTGTTAGGAGTATGCACCAACTTTTATGCAAGATAAACCGAGACCCCGCTGTTTGCGCCAACTACCACGGAATAAGTCTTCTTTCCATTGAATATAAGTTTCTGTCGCGCGTCGTGTGTAAAAGGCTGAAGCCATATACGGATTCACTGATAGGACGATATCAGTGTGGCTTCAGACCAAAGAGGTCGACCAGTAACCAAATATTCACAATACGCCAAATCTTGGAAAAGACCAATGAGTTTAACACACAACCTATTTGTCGACTATAAAGCCGCTTTCGACACGCCGATACGATCGAAGTTTTTCAATGCCCTGTCTGCACTAGGTTTCCCGTTTCATCCGTCTTTGCATGACGACACTATCTCACACAGAATGCGTTGTCAGGGTGGGAAAAAACCTCTCCCACCCCGTTGATACCAAGAGAGGTTTCGGGCAGGACGATGATCTGTCTGCGATTTTTTCAATCTTCTGATGGAACACATCCTACGCCAGTGCCCGTACATACAGAGTATGTCGGGCTCGATCTTCCAAAAGGAAGTGATGCTGCTCGCTTACGCCGTTGACATCGATATCATCGGTATGCAGGAACGGTGAGTCAGCAAAGCTTTCTCAGAGATTGAAGAAGAGATTGACGATGGAGAATTTCAACTTCAGTGTTGTACAAAACTTCTTCTATCTCGGATACGAGATATCCAGCAACAACAGCGTCAGCCTGGAGATCAGACGAAGAATCACGTTTGCAAACATATGCTTTTTTGGGCTAAACAAGAAAATGAGAAGTAAAGCCCTCTGACGCTGATGCTCCCGGTCCTATTGTATGGCGCAGAGGCATAGACCATGATTGAGTTCGGTGAAACAGCGTTGGAAGTCTTTGAGAGGAAGGGAGCAGGATTTTCGCCTCCTATTAGAGTCGTCGACGAGTCTAGGTCCCGTATGAACCGCGAGTTATACGTGCTATTCGATGAGGTTGACATAGTCCAGCGCATTAAATTCCAGCGGCTGCACTGGGTTTGTCACCTCATTCGAATGGATGAAGGAGCTCCAGCACGCATGGCTTACATTGGGGGCCAAACTTGATTGGAGGATGCCGAAATAGAGGACGACCGGGCACGTGTTGGAATGACCAGGTATGAAGAAATCTTACATTCAAAACGACTTTCGCCAGCGCGAACAAGATTATGGAGACAGGCGTGCCTTCCTAAATGCGGCCATGACCGGAAGACGTTTGACGGTCATTTAAATAACTATTTTTTTGTTTGTTTTGAAACGATATTCCAATGAATTGTAGGTCCAACACTGTATGCACTTACCATAGCTATATTTTCAATCCGTTGCCAAATAGTACTAAATTTTTGTTATAAAAGAATTTATAACTTCGGTTCAACCGAATATAACGTTACTCTTAGTTTATATTTAATATTGTTTGTTATGTTTAAATATTTACGGAAATGTTTAATAGATTATTTTAGCTACTTTATTTATTTAAATTAGTTTGTGTGTATACATACATATACACATGTTTAATTTCAAGGTACTTCTACTCATCTATTTAATTATGTATGTATATACTTGTATGTGTATGTGTATGTATGTATATAGTTATAATTTATTTACCACAATTTTATTTATAATAACAAATTACGATTTTTTTTTTTTTTCAATTTCAACTATTGTTTCAATAACAAATTCATAATAATTATAGTTTTTCTTAATAAATTACCTCTCTTACATATTTGCTAAAATGTTAACTTTCTATTTCACATTTTTTTCGTGCTAATGTTTTTTTTCATTTTTAAATAATTTTTTATGGCTTTTTCTGTTATTTCCCAATAATTAGTACAAATATTTGCTTTTCCGTTTTCTTTGATCACTTTAAAAATCTTTTCTTTGGCAC
Source organism: Leucophenga maculata (assembly GCA_035044805.1). Lineage (NCBI taxonomy): Eukaryota > Metazoa > Arthropoda > Insecta > Diptera > Drosophilidae > Leucophenga > Leucophenga maculata. The sequence continues at coordinate 137,797 of JAWNNP010000803.1, forward strand.
ATTCATGACTCATTCTCTGTGAGTAGTTTAGTCTACAGATATACCTACAAATGTACATATATAGATTTGAGCATACATAGATGTTAGTACATATTTATTGTACATAATGATGGATATATGCACTCTTGCGTGCATATGCATTTATGTACAAAAATATGTCGATTGCTACTCGTTGTTGACTGGAAAATATTTAGTTAGATTATTGTTTATGTTCTTTTGGCAGTTTTAAATTGTCGAATTGAGTTGTCGGTATACAATCAATATCATTAAAGATTTACATATTATTAATTTTTGTTGTGCCTTTGTTTTTGCATCTTTATGGTTGGTCTCGCAGTTCCACGAGACCTAAACACTCCCAATAGATTGCACGCAGTATGAAACTAACTGTGTGCGTATGAATACTAGATAGCTGGAATAAGATGTTACAATTTCAAAACATTGTAGCAAATACCTTTTGTTTGCACAATTACAAGGTTAATAAAAATAAAAATAAGTCGAAAATTTGACAGTAACTTTACTAGCGAACTAATTAAAGATTTGGTGCTAACCTTTCAACATGTTGCGTTAAAATGAGCGAAATCGCACGCGACGCTCCAGTGTGAACATATTCAATGTCAAAAACTTTTCGCATCTATTGTGCCTTGCGCAAATACCTTTAATTGATATTCGTAAGTCATATCCACAACGTAGACATTTTACTTAAAATTGTTACATTCTTATAATTAGTTAAACAGTGTAAAAACTTCTTAGTTTTTGTTTAAGGCACCGCCTAAAGTTGTTATGACATCTACAATGAGGCCGCCGCGTGATACTGTGTGACTAGTTGTACTTGCCTTTAAATCAAATGGAAGTCATATTAAAGTATTCCAAGAACTATACATGTATATACAAAAACAACTGATACATACTAGGGATATGGAATATTAAAAGTTAAACATTGCTGGCAATTAAATTTTATTTTACCTGACCTGACTGATTTCAAATTCGAGCATTGCCAATTGACAATTCAAATAATTCACCCAATATTGTGTTGTAAGGAAATACACGCAGCTTTTTACGAAAGAAATTTAAATTCTAACTCTGTAGAGCTTACGCTTTTTTTTAATAGAAAAGGTGTTATGTAACTTTTCGAAAAAGAACTACATATACAATAAATAGTATGTATGTATGTATACTACAAGTATGAAATATGAACGAGATTTCCCCGAGCACCGGTCATCTATTTAATTTTTACAGCTTTGAGCTGCTAAGTGTTGAGAGAAATTGTATATATCTAACTGACATTAAGTACACAAATGTAAATGTCGATGGGACGGTTGTATATATGTATTATTAAATTTGAGGTTAGTTTCAGACTAGTTCAGAGTTCAAAAACAAACTTTACTATTCTTTTATTAACACTTAATATGTACTTTTATACAAAAATATAACTAACATTGGCATATAACATTATTGTGCCCATTTTTGCCATGACATAGTTTCATTGGTAACAAAAAAGGACGGCGGTCAAAAATTTTAAAGTAAATAAACGCTAAACCAAACCAAAAAAAATTGTATAAAAATTTGTTTATTTCAGTTTAAACTAGCCTGAAATAGCACATTTTATTTCCGTCTGACCTAAGCCTTAGTTATGAAAAACCTTGTAACAAAAATACCCAGAAAATTATAAGTTTTTAAAATGGCTTATTTTGCCATAAACTAACCAAGGATAATGGAGCAATAAAATTGTTTTTGCACTATTGTATGATATTTATAAATACTAATTAAATGCTAAAGGTATATTGATTCATATAGTGCCATACTCCTATAATTATATTGAACGTCTTTGATAAAAATACCTATGTATTTTCAAGAATAAACTTTTGAACTACTGTTTCAATGAAACTTAAGAAGTGTCATCAGAACTCTTTCTTTGCCTAGTATGAGTATGTTAAGCATAATACGTACAGCAGCTAACGAATATTTATAATTCGCATACAATATTGAAAAAAATTATTCTTCAGTTAGTTTATGTCAAATTAATCACATTAAATATATATTGCATATATATATGTATATACATTTTTTTGTCATTGCCATTTTTTTCAAAGGTCGCTATTTTAAAGCATTACCGAACAAAGAACAATTAATCGGATAGCAGTATCTGCATGAAGTTGGAAACACTTTATTCCAGCCGCCCTATGTATGTGTAAGAACAGGTTATGTGATAGGATAGATCATAATCTAGTATACAAAAACCGAAATTTTCGGGTTAAAAAGATATAAGTATAAATAGAGGAAAGTGATAAATTATAATCGGTCTGTATGCTTTTAATTAACGATGTCATTCATTGTAACATTATTATGCAGCAATACTGGTTCTCTTTGAAAGTTGATTCGTTTTAAAGCCCTTTGGTTTATAAGGCATTAAATTTTAATACAAATATATTATTTAATTATTGCCTGTAAAAATGTAAAAAAATCATCACTTTCTTAAAGTAAATGAACGGAGTCAAAATGCTCGCTAATAATGTCGCTGCTCCCAGCTTACAGCCAGTTGCCACTGGTTAAATTTGTATTATGTGCGAAATAATTGTGATTTTTTTAATTCGGGAATATCTTTAAGAACTCGCATTTATGTTGATTAAGTCTTTTTAAAATACGAATTAAAATTGAGTATGATTATCCAAGAAAGTAAAAAATTCGTGAGCTTTTTTAAGCACTGAAAGCAGGAATTCGTGAGATACCTCTCCTACAAAACAGATGTGCGTAATAGTAAATAAGAATTAATGTAATGGTACTATAAAATAAAGCCGAAAAAATAATATGTGTTAAGTTTCCAACTGATGCTTTTAATTTAATTGACAGTAAAATCTAACTGTCAACACGACATTTAAGCGAATGAATGAAAAATGTTTCCCACACCTAATTTTTTAGATATTAGCATCGGTTTTTAACCGTTAGTTGCAAAAGGAGCAGTGAAATTTCCTTAGGAGCTTTATTTTTTGGGCCTTATTTTATAGAATGTTGTTCGTGCATGTATAAATAGATCCTTTACCGTAAGCCTGGGAGAGTGTACAAAATATTTGATCGCATAATAAAATCATTAATTGACAGTTTTGTATTTGTTTGCGTGGTTTTCTCTGCTTCGATCTCTAAAACTTAAATTCGAGTTTGAACATGCATGAATAATCCTACATTCACACCGCGCACATAAAAAATCTTACTGGTGCATGTGTATTTATGTGCCATTATGTGTGTACTTGACTATGTATATGTATATATAATTATTGCGTTCTTCACAAATCCATGGAATCGAAATACATATAATTAATCTAGTAAATATCCTTTCTACATTCCACCAGCGAGTTTGTTTGACTCAAAAAGTTGTTAGTTTTGCTGATGATTGATTAGTCTAGGATTAAAATGCTGTTATTGCGGGGGCCTACAGCGTCCTGCTGATGTTCCCGAGAAGTCAATGTCTTTTTGCTCAATTATAGGAATTCGATCATCATACAATGTGGGCGCTTGAAGGATTATACCTGCTGTGCCCGCTAGTACTGCCAGTGTGAATATCCAAAGGAATAATCTATCGAGGACCATTGCCACATATTTCCAATCCTCCTTTACCTGCAATTAATCAATTTACAATATTTAATATATTTGAGTAGATTTATAATAATATTCAGTTAAGTTACTGCTATTGTATGATGCTAAGTGTTTTTAGCACCGATTGATTATTTCCGAAAAAGCGATTAAATAAGCGATGTTGTTGCGATCGATGTCATTCGTAGACTGATATTTTAATTTCAAAATTGTTCGCATAAAGCGGTACAAAGAATAGAAAAGTACATGATAATATGAAAGCAAAAACAATTCTATACAAAAATTCATAACGTTAGTTTTAAACAGAAAGAAATGTAGCAAAATATTAATATGTATGTATGAAGTTAACTAAACATAAGTGTGTAGGTGATATTATTTCTTAAGTGAGGTATATAAGTTCAGCAAGTGACCCAACATCCCGGCCCTATTGAAAGAACCTTTCAAACTGTTAAAGCAGCAAGTTTGTGAATAGGTCGTCGGATTATTCCTTTGGATGTGCGAACGTCAACAACTCGAACACAGTTGTCTTTGCCAGGAATACAATCAATTACCCGACCCAAGACCCATCGTTGAGGAGGAACGTTGTCTTCATGAACTATAACCATTGTATTCTTGATAATATTGGTTGAGTCCTTAGTCCATTTGGTACGAGTCTGAAGTTCATTCACGTAGTCATGTTTCCATCGCTGGTTGTTTGCGCTCACTTGTTCCCACCTTTAAAGTTGATCGATGTCCTTAGTAACAGGACGCTCTGGCATCGTCTTGAGTGAACCACCGACAAGAAAATGAGCGGGAGTTAGAGCTTCAAAATCGCTTGGATCAGTCGAAAGTGGTGAAATTGGCCGAGAGTTTAGCGTTGATTCAATTTCGACCAAAACAGTAGTTAATTCTTCATTCTTCAATCTAGAGTTCAGTAGGCTGCGGTTGAAATGACCTTTAGCAGATTTTACTGCTGCTTCCCAGAGGCCTCCAAAGTGTGGAGCCCTAGGAGGAATAAAGCGAAAATTAATTTATTCGTTAGTACAGTAATTAACAATTGAGGATTGGTTCTCTTTGAATAAGAACGCCTTGAGTACAGCTAATTTGTTGCAAGCACCAAGAAAATTCGTTGCATTATCACAAAAGATTTCGGCCGGCAATCCTCTTCTTCCGATTAGCCGCTTGAGTGCAGCCAAAAATGCGTCTGTAGACAAGTCAGACACCAACTCAATATGTACTGCCTTTGTACATAAACAAATGAATATGGCGATATATGATTTGTATGGGACCTTGCCTCGGATTCGCAAGTACGTGTTTATTGGACCACAAAAGTCTACTCCACACCGAGCGAAAGGTCTTGAAGGTGTTAATCGTTCTACTGGAAGACTGCCCATTTTGTGCTGCAACAATTTTGGTTTGTATCGAATGCATAAGATACAATTCCTATCGACGCGTCGAGCAATATCACGTGCATTAATTATCCAAAATTTTAATCGAATGATAGCCACAAGTGCCTTTGGTTCTGCATGGTAATTTTTCTGGTGTAAATGACGAACATAATGCATAACGAACTCGCATTTACTTGGTAATAGTGCAGGGTGTTTTCTGATTTCAGGTTTTCTCAAGCCGACCACCAACTTAAAGAAGAGTATAGCCATTAGAAAATTCAAGAAACGGATTTAAAAAATTTATATTGCTGGTTAAAGGTTTATTCCTTTTAAGTCGAGAAATGTCTTCCGCAAAGTGTTGTTGCTGTATATTCCAACTATACAGCGTAAGTGATTCAGAAATAAAGTTGACTCTGTGCGATTTGTGAATCTTAACATAGAATCGAAACATCCATGCTATAATAAGATGACAATAAATATGTGAACTGAATTTATTGATTGCTTCCAAAATATGGTTTGAATAAACGGATGCCTTGAAAGTTGACTTCCGCTTCTCAGAATTTATTGTATTTGTGTCAACTATAGAACAAACATTTGCTGGCCAACAGTTCATTTCCTCGAGTAAAAATGATGGACCCATGTACCAAATAGTATCGTTGATTTCACTAACTGAGACGCCTCTTGAAACAATGTCAGCTGGGTTACTTTGCGTGGGAACATATCTCCAATGAACTTCAGTAGCTCTTGTATATTTGATACTATATTACCGACAAATGTAGCTAACGTAGCCGAACGTTGTTTAATCCAATGTAGTACAAGCGTTGAATCGGACCAAAGATAAGATTCAATAGTTTTTGTTTCGGAAATAATTTTAATTTTATCGAAAAGTTTTGCTAACAATAATGCTCCACACAGTTCCAGCGAAGCAATAGTTTGTTTTTTTTTGAGAGGGGCCACTCTGGATTTGGCTGTAAGAAGGTGAATATGAATGTTGCCAAAATCATCCATCTGACGTAGATATATGCAGCAGCCATACACGCGAATCGATGCATCGCAGAAACCGTGAATTTGAATTACTTGCATTGATGATGATAGACAGTATCTTGGTAAAATTATTGAAGAGAGGCACTCCAAGCTAGCACGAAATAGTTTCCATGCCGAATACAAATTCTGTGGAACAGAATCATCCCATGATAGTTTGAGTAACCACAGTTCTTGCATAATGATTTTTGCAGTTATAATAATTGGAGAAAGAAGCCCAAGTGGGTCAAATAACGACGACGCAATTGAAAGGATAGATCGCTTCGTTACGCGTGTATTTGAATCATCCTTGTGGTTCTTGGTCCCATGTGAGACCCAATGCGCTCGTGGTTGACTCTGAATCGATTTTTAAGTTTTTCAGCGATTCATCATCTCGAAACTGCGGGTTATTTGAATAATAAAGCACGACCTTGTTTGTAGCATCCCGATGAATCATGTACTAATATCATTGCTGTAGCTAGAATGATATCAGAGTTGTCGATGTGTGTGTGAACTGCTGCGTCAAATTTAATATGCGATGATTGCGGTCCTGAACCAGGAGATGAAGTTTGTATAGATGATCGATTCTCTGAAGACATAGCAGCTACTGTAGAAACTTCTGAATTATGACGATGTAGTCAACTATGATGTTTTTCCGAACACACTCTGCATCTGTGAGTAGAAGTACAATTTGTAACTCGATGGCCTTTTGATAAAAAATTAATACATAATTGAAGATTTTTTACTGTATTAAATCGCTGTGATACTTCTCATGATTTAAATTGGTCGCACTGAAAAATCCTATGACTGTTATTTGAGCAAACTGGACATACACCAAGTAAAAGAATATCCTTCCTGCCTTTTGTGTTTCTTTATATTTTTCGTTGTGTTTTGTTGTTCAACAGCATTACGTTGAGTATTATCTAATGATTCGAGAAATTGGCACTGTCTTTCTAATATTGAGGAGCAGTCTGTCCATGATGGTAGCTTTTTGAAATCCAGAGACTCTTTCCATTTTCTCTGGGTGCTATCATCAGATTTCTGCATGACTATATATATAAGCATTGCTTCGGATATTTGCTTTTCGGTACCCAAAGACAGTAGCGAACTATAAATAGCAGAAGCGTTATCAACCAAACTCCTTAGTTGAGTACTGCTTGATTTAGTAACAGGGGCAGTTCAAATAAACTTGCAAGATTTTCTAGAAAAATCAAAGTTGTATTATCATATCTTGCCTTCAGACGATCAAGAGCTTTAACATAGTTTTCATTTGTAATTTGAAAGGCTTTGACCGTTTCAAGTGCTTGTCCCTTAAGGCAATTAAGTAGGTGGTTAAATTTCTCGATATTAGATAAATGCAATTCACGATCTATTATTTGATTGAATGAAACAATAAAGTTTTTGTACTCACTGTACTTGCCGCTGAACGTTGGTAGCTTTAGTTGTGGTAGTTTTGATGAAGAAGTATTCATACTACATATTGTATCTGACATTGTAGAATTATGTAGCTCCTCCCCTAAACATGATTGAATACACACCTTTGTAGTTATATACAGGTCTTCAATTTCTTGTCGATATTTATCGTCGCTGTCTAACTTGTCAATACTTGACTGAATCGCAAAGATTTGCTTGAAGTAAGATTCAAGTATCCCTAATCGACACTTCAACTCAACCGTTGAAAGTGGCTTAGATTCACCGCATGCATGACCTTCCACAATATTTTTAATGCGTGTAATACTCTTCCTGGTATGAGCTCTTTGTAGTTTTAGTTCTTCTAAAGACATAGCAAAGAATTAAAGCAATAACGACAATAAATTTTATATACAAACGATATTGATAGCAACAATATTTGCCGAGATAATACAGTGCAGCAGCACTAACGAGAATTGAGTCCACGAGATGTTTGCGCAAGCGAGATTGATGAAGGCAACAACAATATGTGCCGATAATAATGCAATGCAGCAGCAATAACGAGAATGAATGACGACAACAACAATATGTGCCGAGAATAATGCAGTGCAGCAGCAATGACGAGAATGAAAACGACGAGATGTTTGCGCAAGCGAGATCGATGACGTCAGCATCAATTTGTGACAACATCCAAGTTGAATAATGTAATGCACAAACAACAACACCAATGTTGAATCGTTGCGATGAAGCGAGAAACAAAATCCACAAAGTTAAGATGAACGGTACTGGTGACGTCGACGTCAGTTTCCAGTAGCAGAAGTATACCGTTACTCCAGCACACGTTCCAAATGAAGCGAAGCAAGATAAAAAGGATGAAGCGATAGCGGCACCAATTCCAATGTATATGATTTGATGATTTTTTTATATTTTTATACATTAAATTTATTTTATAAAAACAATAGCGAAGCAATTAGATTTGTATGCAATTATTTAGCAATGAGCCTAGCCTACTCATGACATCCAGGTTATTAAGGCACAATCAAAACGATTGTAGCAGAAGTTTGAATTGTTTGTTTTTATGTTACACACAATAGTTAAACGCAATAATAACTATTCGAATTGCAATTAATTAATTTATTTCCGAAAAAGTGATTAAATAAGCGATGTTGTTGCGATGATATTTTAATTTCAAAATTGTTCGCATAAAGCGGTACAAAGAATAGAAAAGTACATGATAATATGAAAGCAAAAACAATTCTATACAAAAATTCATGACCTTAGTTTTAAACAGATAGAAATGTAGCAAAATATTAATATGTATGTATGAAGTTAACTGAACGTAAGTGTGTAGGTGAAATTATTTCTTAAGTGAGGTATATAAGTTCAGCAAGTGACCCAACAGCTATATTCACACAATAGGTTTGACATTAAATAAGTAAAGGTAGATATTGCACAAAATGTATTGTAAATTATCAATCGTTTCGTAATGGCTGAAGTTTACTCATAGTCCTGAGTCTCCCAACTAGAGAGACTTTGTAGTGCTATTTCCATGAGTTACCCTAAGCTTTTTTTCGGACAGGCTATGGTGAGGGTGGTGGTGTATGACGTATTAATAAAGTCTACTATGTGTCACCTCTCCGCGCTACAGAATTGTTACATAGTAGTCTCTATTAATACGTCATAATCCACCACACTCACCATTGCCTGTCCGAAAATAATAGCTTAGGGTAACTCATGGAAATAGGAGCTTAAAAGTCTCTCTAGTTAGGAGACTCAGGACTATGAGTAAACTTAAATACTTTTTACACGAAGGTGTAATCTACACTATCAAATAAATATGTGTACACAATGGTGCTATCCACGTGTAGGAGAGTAATAGAAAGAACATTTTCTTTTGGATTATCTTCTCATATTATCTTCTGGCTATACACCGCCTAACTAAGACTAATAAGTATGTACGGAATTGTTATGTTGTGACCGCTAATAGAAATCGCCGAAATAAGATTTAAAGAATTGCCCAGTCATCTTGGGCCTTTGCCCTTTGTTTTATTCATAAATGAACTCCCTTTAGAAATAAATCATGCTCACGCATTAATGAATGCTGATGATCTAAAATTATGTTTGTCATATTCTGATGATTCCCAATATAGTCTATTACAAGCATATTTAAATTCGTTACATACTTGGTGTTTAACAAACTATCTTAATTTAAATACTTCTAAATGTCAATGCGTGTCATCTCATCGCAGAAAACCTTTTATTATAACCCACTTTTTGAGTGTTCATAACCTTAGTAGGGATATTTGTATTAATGACCCAAAATTAAGCAATAACAATCATATTGTGTGTATGGTTAATAAAGTTAAAGGTGTTTTCGGCTTTATGAAGCGACGGTCTACATAATTTATGACCCTTATACAACTAAAATTCTATACACATCACTTGTTCGTCCGATCTTAGAATTGGCATCATGTGTTTGGAACACACATTATAAGATCGTACTGAGTCTTTTCCAAAACAGAAACCTCCACCAGCGTATTTACTGAAGCTAATTAAGTCAGTCGATTTCAGTAGTGCTTAACATTTTTGTATAATATTGATCAACGTCTTAAGTTTTGTGTTGCAAACGAAATTTCGTGTGCCAATACATTAAAAATGTTGCAAGAGGCTTTCGGTCTGTCAAAAACGAGCACTAACGAATGGTATAAAGGTATAGTGACTTAAAAAGCTGCTTAAGGACAGTGTTACAAACCTGGAATAAATTTTCCTGTTAACTACTATCAGGGAGATTAAATATTACTCATAACATAACTTACGTTACTAGTTTAGACTACCTTGGTCTACTGATATATAAATACCTTTGTCGAGTCCTCTTGCATTTTCGTGTGTTCCGCAATGAATCGGACACAAAAACAGCTGCGGTGTACTCTTGGTGGGCACTTTGAATGCGAAAATGCTGGATTATTTAGAATGGGACTCTTTATTCCCGATGGTCCAATATCCAAGTCCGGTACAGTTGTTAAATCGTCGGAACCGGAGTTCGTTAGTGGGGGTAGAGGGCCATGAATTTGACAACTTCCTCCAAAGGGACCTGTACCAGTTAAACTGAAATAAAAGAGAGAAAATTGTAATAAATATTTATATATATAATATTTATATACATATACATTTCATAAAGTATTTGTTTATTGTTGTTATAGAAACTTGTGGTGTGTACCAAGCAAATTTACCACATACACAATTTCTAAACAAATAAGAGGTTTATAGGTTGTGATCCCGTAAATCTTAAAAAGTTAATATCAAAGCTCTTAAAATATGCTCATCCAAATTTTTCTGCGCGGTCTGCTCACTCAAAAGACCGAAAAAAATTAAACGGGCCGCTCCCGGTCTCAACAGCAACCGACTTTTTCGTTTCGTTGGTGTCCTCGCTCTCGGGTTTCGAGTTGAGCGAAACGCACGATCGCTCTTATGTTGACCGCTCAAAACGAACACACTCGTTCGTCGCTCAGCTACTGACCCAATCGAGCAAACTGTCCGCGAAAAAGGTCTTTTTTTTTTGTTGTTGCGTTTGCCTTATGTTGTTGTCTTAGATATTTCATCACAGGCAAAGCATGGTAGAGGAAAGGTGAAAGGGATAGGCAAAATCTCACACGCTTATGCGTGTGTGGACGCAATACACATACATGCGCAAAAGACCGTTTTACGATTTTTTACGAAGCAATGGGTCTTGAGTGGACCGATGAGCAGAGACGGCAAGTCAAACCGCTCTTTGGTTGAGCGAAGAGCAAGCCGAGCAAAAACAACGATTGAGTGTTTTTTCAAGACCTTTTCGAATTGTGTCTGCAAGCGACAGGTTTTTTGCTGACAATATGTGAAAGAGGGACCAATTCTTGCGAGCTCTGGTTAATATCGATATGTTTCATTTCTAATGTGTTTTACATCGGATGTTATCGGTCTTATTAATAATTTGTTTTTGTTATGATTGTTTTTGCAACTTAAACAGTTTGAGGCACACTCATTAAATATTTATTTGAAATTTTTAATTTAGTATCTATAATATTAAAGAGTATATGAAAATAATCGTAATACAGAATAAACCAAAACTACGGAAAATTTATGCGATTGCGAAATTGGGAGAGTGGCTGTATGTTACAAAGTAACAAAAGAATTTTTTTGGATTGTCAAAAGTTGTAAAGAGTATTATACTCTAAGCTTAGTTTCTCTTTTTATTTTCAAAGAAACTCCTTCTCAGACTGGCACACAGATGGATATGGCTAGATCGTGCTCAAGGGCGTATCCAGCTTTCCTCGAAGGGGGAAGCAGTTGCCCACGAAGGGGGGCTGACTTTATTTTTTTTTTTTGTAATCAAAAGTGCTTAGGGCCCTTAGAACCCATCTACTAACTAACCGCTAATTCAGTACAACAAAAATATTTAAATAAAAGAAAGAAAATTATATGAAAATGCGAATGCACTCGTTTTGACATTTCAGAAATCCAATTTACCCTGCACAATTATTTTAATTTTTATCAGGGTATAGAAAGAAAAATGCAATCTTAAATGCCTAATTTTTTTCTTATATTTTTTGTGTGCGTTGAATACTATTAGATTTAATAGTCCGCCTCTCTAACCTCTTAAGCGTAAACGATTTTTTTTTGCCTTTGGCCCAATGCACTTTTTTTCAAAAACTTGTGGAGTTTTTGCAATCGCCGGTGTTGACATAACTGGCTTCATATTCAATGAGCTGCAAGATTGCTTATTGTCAGCATAACCGCTTAGTGAGCAGCATGATGGCATGTCATCAGAAATAGCATTGTTGCACGTACTCGCTTCAGCAACATTTTTGTCTCAGAATGTATGGACGTTCCCCTTTGTTGTGGTGTTGTTGCCAAATTTATTTTTACTCCTTAAACTTTCGAAGGTTTTTCGTGGAATTTGGGCAGATTGAGCGGTCGAACTTCAACCAGTCAACAGCAGTGGCCCTGAGTATCCATCCAACACACTTTACGGAACGCAGACATTTTCTGCAACACAATTCAAAGCAGAACTAAATCTTTAATACTATTCACACGTTAGCAGAAGTTCACATTGTGAGGAAATCACCACTTTGATAAAGGGTTGGTGCGCTGGCATTGGGACCCGACACCGCAAAAAAAAAAATTAGCTCCAATTAAAACAAAAAGGAAGCTTCGGATAGAACCATATCATCAAGGCGTCCCTCGCAAACGATATAAGGACGACTATTTACGGATATGCACCTATTATTTCTGCACCCTTAATAGGGATGGTGGAAATATCCAGCTGGTTGATGTCCTCGAAAACTACAAGGCTGACATCACTGCAATACAGGAAGAGCGATTGGTAGGACAGGGTTGTTCTAAAAAAGCATTCTTTGGCATCTACTATAGCTGCCATGAGAGTAAGAAAGAGCGGTTTCGTGCTGAGTAGGAAATTCCTAGCCTCGTCTCCAGATTCACGCCTGCTGACGAGTGTGTAGTCGCGATACGAATCAAGGCGCTTGGGACGTTTATATGAGCACTGTCTCATACACGATGTCAAAATCGTTCCTTACGATTTGAACGCCAAAATTATGAAGGAAGGAATCTTTGGCCCAACCGTAGGAAATTTTAGCCTCCACGATAACAGAGCAGAGGCTAATTGATTACGCCGCAGGTCGAAACATGTTAGTAGCACCAGATTTTAACACCTCAACATACAAAAGGCTGTGAAGGTTAATCCAGATAAAATTGCACGCAACCAAAATGCAACGGAAGCTAAACGAAGTCTTTTCGAACACACTCTCCTGACTGCTCCGGAACATAAGCAAATTCTGTAGTCGGGAGCAACGCAAGCGTTTAGAGAGTGATATCGAGAGAAACGCATTTTCAGACACAAGAAAATGGATCAAGAAAGGCTTGAGTTTGAGGATATTTAGCGGTTATGTAACAGAAATGAAGCTCGAAAATTTTATCAAAAGGTCAAGCGTCTGACCGAGGGTATTAAGCCCGGAGTAACTTTCTGCAAATGGAAATCTGGTTTTAGATACTCCGGCATCACTGAGACTATGGATTATCCCTCATAAGATAAAAAGCTCGACTAGCGACCAAACATTTAAATTACGTTTTCAGGGTAGGCAAGAACCAATCCGACCCCTTTGATACCAAGAGAGGTTTCAGACTAGGTGATGCGCTGTCGTGGTATTTTTTCAATCTTCTAATGGAATACATCATACACCAGAGCCCGTATATACAGAATATGTCAGGCTCGTTCTTCCAAAAGGAAGTGAAGCTTCTCGCGTACACGAATGATATTGATATCATCGGTACATAGGAACGGCGAGTCAGCAAGGCGTTCTCAGAGGTTGAAAACGAGTCTGCGCTCATGGGTCCAGCGGTGAATGAGAACAAGACGAAGAGTCACGTTTGCATATAGATGCTATTTTGGGATGAGCAAGCAAATGAGAAATAAAGCCCTGACTCGGAAGACGAAAATCAAGATCAATAAGACGCTGATACTTTCGATCCTATTGTATGGCGCACAGATATAGACCATGATTGAGTCAGATAAAACGACGTTGGAAGGCTTAGAGAAGAAGATTCTTCGCAGGATTTTCGGTCCTATTAGAGTCGGCGACGAGTTTAGGTCTCGTAAGAACAATGAGCTGTATGAGCTATTCGATGGGGTTGACATAGTCCAGCGCATAAATTTCCAGCAGCTGTAATGGGCTCGCCACCTCATTCGAAGGGATGAAACAGTTCCAGCACGCATGGATTACATTTTATTGAAATAGACGATGACCGGGCATGCGTTGTAATGAGCAGGTATGGAGAGATCTTTCGGAACTAGACATTCAAGACAACTGGAACCAGCGCGAACAAGACTAAAGCAGCTGGTGCGCGAAGTTGAAACGAACGGCCTGGACACATTTTAAATATCAACTAGTTAGAGCCGTTCAGCTTTCGACAATTACGGTTTTCGACTATTTATATTTTTATGAATGTATTGTAGATAAAGTATATATGTATTTATAGTTACCATTAGAGTTATAAGAGAGTAAATAGTAGCTGGTAATCACAGATTTTGTATATACTAGCATCGCGGGTACCATTATAGATAATTTTAGCGAAGTTGCAAAGGTGAAGTAATCGGTGGAGTTACATAAGCCCGGTTTGAGGTGCAAAAAGCCCTTTAGATTTTGTTTAGTTGTATAAAAAGCATTGTTTTTAAGTCAAGATAAAAAAATTAATTAAAAACGTGCGTCCACCGTTTCAAAATACCTTCCAACTTCGCTTATCTAAAATTTAAAACGAACAAAAATTTAAATAAAACAAAATTTGGTTTAAATAATTAAAAAAACCTTTTTTTAAAATTATTGTGGTTAAGTTATTTTGGTTAGATAAAAAAAATTAAATTAAACAAAAATTTGAAAAATAAATCTTTTTTCAGGCAGGCTATTTGCTTAGAGTGCTACCAAATAGCTGTATAAAGGTCCTGGTGCGTAAAATCCAATGCAAACAAGCTATGTATGAATAAGGAGAATCTTAATCCGAAATCTTCATCTAGTTTCTGAAATGCGATTTTTCATACTTCCAGACAGACAGACTGACATTGTTATATCGACTCATTTTTCTATCGCGATCAAGAATGTATATACTTTATGTAGTCTACTACACCACCTTCTGCTTGTTATGGATATGATTACTTTTACATATCACAGAAAATTTAGATTATTAAATTTAGTTCGAAATAAGCTAAAAAATACTAAAGTTGCAATAAAATAAAAGATAATCATATATACAAATTAAATTAATTGATGAACTTAATCCAAATAATGTGGAAATGGTCTGAATCAAATTGTGATTGATTTGACGTTATTCCTCAAATTTTACAATAGATAAATTTACCTCGGTGAAGACAAATCTTCCTTTGATGTCGATCGATTGTATCCAGTAGTAAAGCTATGATCAATATTTGTTGTTGAAAAGTATGGATAGAAACAAGCGTGGGTGTCTTTTAATAGGAGCTTACTGTAAATAATATGATGAGGATGCAAAATAGAATTTATATACATATTTGCCAACGTAATGTTACGAGTATAAAACACCATTTAATATTATATAAAGACTATAAGTAATTAAAAAAAAAAAGAAAAAGTTAACTCCGGTATCACCGAAGATTTATTGATTTCCACACCAATGGGACAAATTAAAATCTTTTCAGTTTTAAAATTTTAGAAATGTGGGTTAGATTTAAGATTTTTAATTTGGGGTTGTTAATGTTAAAATATATTTTTTCACTCAAAGCCGAAGCGTAGAGAAAAAAGTTGTAAGGAGTGGATCATTCGAAAATTTTGGTCGCTCCAATTCATTGCTAAATGGGGTATCTGATGTTTACTCACATTCATTTTTACATAAATTTTGATAATTCAATAAATCTAATATACCCAGACGCGATCTTCCTAAAACCGTTTTTCCTGCTTTTTGTTTGTAATCGAAAAAATATGTATAACAAATTAAATTCGGGACTGTTTCTCTTTAAACCTTTCTAATGAAAACCAAGTAAGCACTGTACTTGAGGAGCTCCTTTATTATGATCCCTGGACTCACCATATTTTTCACTATAAGCCTTAATTTTCTTCCAATTTTGCATTCTTCAAATGCAAATTGCTGTAAACCAAATTAAACCAAATTAAACCAAATTAAACCAAATATATTAAACTAAATTCGATACATATACTATTATTTTCCATTGCAAAGGGAATTAATTGCTGTATAACGGTTGCGAGTTTCGAAATTAATTAAGAAATATATTAAGAGTCTCTTTCCGTGAGTTAAGTTCATCTAAATCTTCCATACTCAGAGAATAATTTTACATTTGATGAGATGGGTGGGTATGAATATGTTGTATTAAAGGCAGTTAAAAATAAGTTAAGTGCGTCTTTTTACCGCCTTTTTGACTGTTAAGAACTGTGTAGAGAGTTGGGGATAAATGCGGTTGAAAAAAACGAAAACTTTGGTAAAATGTCTACATACCAAATTCTGAACCAATAAATATCAACATAAAAATGAGGGCGTATACCATGACATAAAAATACAGTCAGACAGACATGGCTAAATACAATCGTTATGTCGGATTGAACATGAATATACAATTTCTTGGGAGTCCAATGCCTCGTTTAAAGCGATGCAAATATTGTGACTTATACTAGTCACACTCTGTAATACTATACTAGTCACACTTTGTGTGAAAAGAGTAATAAAGAAGCAGTACACTCTTTTAGAGAGTAAACAAAAAATTAAATTGGTAAGATTTATTTAAGATTGTATTCCCTGTACAACGAAAAGGATTAAATTTTTTTTATATATTTTTTGATGCTGAATTAAATTTAAGGAAGAGATTTAAAATTACTTTTTGAAGTACATATTTTGCTTGCTTCAGCCAATCTTAAAGAACAACATTGAAGAACCATCATTATTAAAATAAATAATATAATAGTTATAAACGCAGGAAAATATAAAAAATAAAAAAACAACTCTTAAAATACTAAATCGATCGCAAAACCATGTTACAGCGATTGAAGATTTGATTATCTTTTAAATGGCATTTCTAACTCGATATATGGTTTAAAAAAATAAAATTTAATAATTCCTAACGCAATAGTTTTCGTGTTCAGCAGGCAAAAATACTTTCAATAGCTATAATGTTGCTTACTAGCGCTCCGTTTTTTATTCTGTTAGTATTGAATGCAATAGTTATATACATGTGTGTGAGGTTAGTTTACAATTGTGAATGTATGTGTGAAGGAGAGTAGGATAATATATTTAGAATTACACATATATATATAACAATTATCATGACGCATAAGTTATATGCCGCTATCAGTGTTGCTCGAGGTGTCAATGAACGTTTACCAGCAATTGCAGCAGACAGCGAACAGGGCAAGGAAAAAGGGAGCAAGTACTCTTCCCTGAAGGGTGCTTAAAACGGTTGAATTAATCAGACTCTGAAAAATCGATTCTGTAAATACGATTGGATCTCGATGAAATTGGGCACGGTCTCAGATTCGATCGAAGACCAAAAGCACATTTACGAAAACGACGGTGCAAAATACGCCTCCATAGCATGTGAAGATGTTCAATTCACTGTGGATTTCCCACCGGCCACATCCATTTATAGATGTCTTTATATCCTACTTGGGATACTCTCTTTTAATTGCCAATAAAATAGAACTACTGCAGGAGGCTGTCTTTGAAGTTATCATTGAGCACTTCACGGACGAGACGAAGCCTGAGTTAGAGGAACTTATTACCAGAAGATAGTAAAAAATTTGACTTAATTTTCCTCGAAAAATATTTATTTATTAAAAATGAGAAATGGCTGATTATCTCAAAATATGTTGGGATAATAAGTTTACCTTTCAAACTACGTACATTAGATTTCAGATTTTGGTCATGTTGGTACATAAGTTCCCAGCCTATATTGCTAAGATCCTGATAGACTTAGATGAAAATAAACATTGATTATTTTATAATTGACGCAAAACACGATAAATTAGAGACTGAAAGAGTTTCAACAACACCACAAGAATCTCACTATGAAGTATGAAACGAAAAGAGTCGCCAGTTTTAATAAAGTTGACCTGATTGAAAAAATCTTTTTATAAATCTTTAAGTCTCCAAAGTTATACTTCCGTTTCCATGTAAGCCAATATGTTTATTGAACAAGTAGACAAAACAAACCTGCATCAAAAGTTTTGAAAAATATAAAGGATGATGTTATATTAACGTAGTTAAATTTCACATCCTTTTCTTGCTTCATTATAGGCGACAGCGATACAAAAGGGAAACAATTTAAACAGGCTTAGAATCTCTAAAAGAAAACATACTTTTTGCAGGCATGCTGCTGCTAAAGATTGCAGAAAGAGATGAAATAAATATTCGCCAAAAGCACGCAACTAATCAAGCGTTACCAGATATAAACAAAAAACCGAAGATCACCTCAAAAACATTAGAAGATGGTAAGCATAATGGATAATTTCGGATAGAGATAGACTTTGTTGTATATCTAACAAGGAAACACGGCAATGGTAATTTTGTACCATAAGAAGCTGCTGATCGATTACAGGCACATCAATGGTCCATCGTAATATTGGCTGCCGTGCATATTTCGGTTTCGTGAACAGGGTTTAGCAGTTATTGTCTAAGTCGAAGCCGCTACACTAATGGACAATAATAATCGATTTTGATGTTGATATTGATATATGATGTTGATATATTTGAAAAGCCTTATGCAGTAAACAAAAACAAGGAACAAAGTATGGTGAAATGTCTAGTACTTCTGCAAAGTAATACTGTGCGGTTCTTCCGTAGTATTTCTGGTACTTATTTCAGGATTGACTATTGAGAAATGCTCATAAATATATGAAACTTTTTAAACATCCGATCATTAAGTTAGCAATCACGACCAACAGTTCATTGCATAAAAGTGTCTTTCTAAGAATATTAACTTCTGGGAGTCCTTAATAGAAATAAAAAATATGTTAACATTTTAGAAGAGAGAGCAGGGATGTCCAAATCGATTATTATTATCATTTTGGGGAAAGTTTGAGAACAGTGAATAATTAATATTATTATATTGAATGTTTATATGTAATGTTTATTATTATTGTAATTTGTTTATTGTACTTTAAAATCTTAATTAACTTTATCTTTGTTTAGTTTTCTTTATTTTTAAGTCTATATTTCTTCTTTAATTATTTGCTTGCAATATTAACTTGCAACCGACTAATCACTCCACACAGTACAGGCGACCGACATCAACTAACTGCCCCACACAGTACAAACCACTCACATCAACTCACATGCTACTCAAATGCACTTCTGCCTAACCCTTTGTTCTTGTGGTGTTTGCGTCGCTACTGCTGTCTGTTTCATTGTCCTCTCCCTCCCGTATTGTCTTGTCTCGTCGTCGTCTTTGCTCGCTGCCTTTGTGTTTGCTGTTATGACCCATTCCTACAGTTATGTGGCACTGAAAATTTAAACGCTTCTCCAGAGTGACGCCCATATACTTGTGAGCATCATTCTGGTTTAAGAGCTCTCCATGTGAAAATACCCCAGGAGAGGGGTCTTTTCTAAGAGAGTATGTGACTGATACACACTTGTCAGAGTTTATGGCAATATTCCATCTACAGGACAGGCTCTCAAGTCTTTACATGTGGAGGAGATCTGTAGCAGTGTAGACGCATTTGACACTGGCCAGCACTGCAGTGTCATCTGCAAAGGTGGCAACAAGTAAATTGTTGGGGTCCAAGATCGGTATGTTGTCGGCTGAGGGCATGTCATGCGTATACAGACTGTAAAGAGTAGGCGCTAACACGATATCCTGAGGTACACCAGCTCTGGCTCTCTTTAGTTGAGAGAACAGGCCGTCCTGAACATTTTTTAAAGAGCATTCGTGAAGGAAGCTTTTGACAATTAGGTAGGAGTCCGGCATGTCAAATGCCTGTTGGATATCCAAAAAGCTCCAAAGCTCTGTGGAGCTCCTTGTTGGAGCGATTATAAAACTGGCCGTCGCCGGGAGCCTTGTTATTGCGAAGTGCTTTGGTGATAGGGGCTACAGAAAGGGCCATCTGTAGAAGGGCTTCTAGAGATTCAGCCACTAGCTGTACTCTTCTCTTGGAATCTCTCCTCCAGATTTTTCGCAAACGTTTCGGCTCTGTCCTGAGGGGATCTTGCCCAAGAGTCATCAGGGTTTCGAACTGGAATCCTCGGTCCAACTTGCCTCTTGAACCTCCTCGTAAGCTTCCAGACCGCAAACTTTGAGCTTTCATCGGGAGTGGCTTTCTCCAGGAAGGCATCTGTGGCTTCTCTTTTTAATATGGCTAGTACTTTTCTCACCCTGTTAAAGATTCTGTCATACAGTGCATCCATCCCTGGGTCATTGGTTCTTATGAACTCGCGTCTGAGGCGCTTCTTAAGCGTTAGGAGCCCTACTGCTTCCAGAGAGAGGGTGAAGTTGCTGCACGCGTAGCTACAGGGAGTTGCATCAGCTGGGGCCGCAATTCGGGCTGCGTCTTTAGCCCTTTTAATAAATGTTTCGACAGCTTTATCGACATCCTCCGCCGTGTTTAACTCCGTATTGAGAATAAAAGCATTGTTCAGCTCATCTTGAAAGAGCCTAATATTGACACCAGGAGGAGCAAGCTTCGTCATTGGAGTAATTCGCTGTGGCGACATTGATAGCGAATCAATTAAGGGTAAGTGATATGATGTAAGTTCAAACTCTTCCCGCATCGTGAGAAGACTGCTGGCTATACCCTTGTACAAGTAGAAGACGATGCACTTGGGCGTATCCCTTCTGTTATACGCGTAGCAGCACTTGAGTTGCACTGCCGGTAAGAAAGTTATGAATACTGACCAGGCGTCCTCCAGGATGTCTTAAAGGGAAAACTGCTGCTGTTGTGAGCCATTCCTTACAAATCTTGTGCCCTGCTCCCCAGAACTTGTCACAACTGCGTACGACAGGCCCTGCCGCACGATTAAAGTAGGAATTACCTGCTGCTTGAACGTGCGAGTGGAGTGAGAGTTTCTTTCACGAGTCAAGGGATCAGGGTTGACTTCGGTTTTGCGGCTTTTGAACCGTTGAACGTAAATTCTGCAACCTTAATGGGTCGATGGGTCACCACAGTGTGGCCTTAAGAGGTTAATGCAGTTATAATTTGCTCGCTGGGGTTAGAAGTAGCCAAGTTGCATACCACCACTCTAAAGGCACTGTCATCAAGGATGCAGAAGGTTTAGTTCCGAAATCTTTTTTGTGATGGCTCTGTGGTCAGAGTCACGAGCGTATATGTCGCTGACGGCTAGTACTGAGATTTGGCTAGGCCTTGGTGGTTTCTTAGCCTTTGGTACTTGAGACTGCCATGTTTTTCATCTTTGTCGGTTTTGATCTGAAAAACATCTATTCCAAGGTCAACGTCTGCTTGGCTAACTTTTTGGTCTGCAAGAGCAGCAAACCTATTTTCTACAAACAACGTAGGTCTCTCAAACGCAGTTTTGGGTGAGTCTGGTGATCTTATTTTCTTTAGCTGGATTTTCTGCCAGGAGACTGAGGCCGGCTTTGAATACAGACATGGTAACATTTTTAACAAGTTGAGGTAGTGGGCGACTATTTCTAGATGGCTGCTAACTTTTCTTAGTTGCTCCAATTAATTGGCTTGTGTTGCTGACCATTATTGGCTCGTTGCCAATTAAATAAATTCCTCAGTATGAGCAAGTAGTCGCGTAAAATGCGGCTGAATTTGAAGCTACCGAGCATGTAACTGCCGATGTAGTGGTGAGGTGCCTTGTGATGTGTCTTGTGCGGCAAGATCTTCCCTTAGTTTTGATCCTAGTTCAGAAGGGGTTAGGCCTACTATTACCTTTATTTTTTTATAGTCTAGCGGCCGACTGTACTTATTCAGCTCATATATTAAAATTGGACCGCATGAAGTCCGACTTCATACTGCGGTGGTGGTGCTTCTATCGTTGAATTGCAAGCCGTTACTGATACAACTGCAGCAGCACTTACCGCCGGTTTTTCGTTACGACCATGTGATTCGGGTGGTTGGCCAGGCTAAGTTGGTCTACATAGTGTTTCCATGTTCGTTGGTCATCTAAACGAATTTGGTAATATAAGTCACCTTATTACTCTGTCACTGTCATTTACCTCTGCTTAAATAGTTACGAGCTGCTACTCTCTCTTCGTCTCTAAACTCGTCGACGACTCTAATAGGACCAAAAAACCATTACACATCCTTGCCTGTGAGAACTTGCACGTTAGCATATGCGAGACACTCTAGCATTACCCAGCAGTAGCAACTCTAGTTCCGTTAGTTTTGGGAATATACTCTTTTGCCTCCTCCAAGTTGATAATACCGGCGAGCCTGTGTCGACATTAACTCATCAATGCTTTAATTGCTGTGAGCATTGTCATTTATTTGATTTAAATGCTTCCTTTCTTTAAAACAAATTTTCCTTAAATGACCAACGTTGCTGCAATAATGTCATTTTACTACTTTAAATTTGCACTCATTCGCTGAATGATTTGCATTAGCGCAACGAAAACATTTCTTTGAATATTATTTTTACTGTTTCTCGTTATCGTTTTAGACATATTTCCTTTGAGTCTGCATTCTGTGCACACTCGTTGCCTCTTTTGCACGTTGCCTCAGTGTACGTATTAAGTTCTTCTGATGCTTCGAACACGTTCGCTATGTTGACTGCTCCGTCCAACGTCAACGTTGTCTTTTCTAATAATAGAGTTTGCATACGCCTATTTGTGAACCCAAACACAAATTGATTACGTAATGCAGTATTCGAATAGCTACCAAAGTAGCAATGCCGTTAAAAACTGACTAAAAAACTCAACTCGCTATCCTGATGTTTGCGCATGTTGAAACGGGTTTTCCAAGATTTTGTTTAATTTGCGGTTAAAATGATTTTCCAACACGTCCACAATGCCCTTCAAATCCAACTCCTCGGGACCGTTAAGTTCTAACTTGTCGCAGAGCAAGTTAAATGTACTCGCTCCTAAATAATGCAAAAGCATTTTCGACCTTTTCCTTTGGTCGCAATCAAAGATTTCCATTCCCGGCTACAGACGCTTCACCCATCATGCAAAAGTTGTAGCAAGATTATCGAAATTTAAAAAATGCCGTGCTTGCCATGGTTTTGCTTTGTTACTCAGCTTTTTGTGACATTACTTTAATTTCACTTGTTTGTAACTGTGAAAGTGCACGCTTTTCTTTATTTTACTCGTCTCCAGTCTGTACTTAAAGACATCTATTTAATGACTGAATGTTCCAGTGACTTTTTTCTTGCATTTCTTTTGCTTTGATAGTTTACACTTAGAACCGATAGACACAAGCTTTCACAATTAAGGATGGTCTGCGATTAGGTTTTTTTTGGGGTAACTAAATGTTGACAGTCTCTAATTCATACGATGTTGGCTTAAATTCATTCCAAAACTTAGGTCTTGAGAGTCATTGGACAAATATGTATTATTTTCATGTAAAACTCTTCGCTCAATATTTAAGTTATAATAATTTAAGCAGTGTATAATAGTTATTTGAGCTTTTAATTTAAATCAATAAATTGAAAGCTCAATGAAAAGACAGAATCTTACCTGGTCTCAAAGTTATACTTCGGTCTTTTGATAAATAAGAACTTTGGAAGTAAATCAATAAAAACACGCTTAACCCAAGGTGCCATCCGATGAGTTTGCGGAGATCGAAAGTGAACGTTTAACACAACGACAGTGACACATATACTGCGATAATAGAATGATCAAAAGTTAATTACTATTAGATACTTAAAAAAAGACAGATAGAGGCTATCATCTTACCTTATAGAAACGAGAATCATCGCAAATATTAAATATTTTCCCAGAAGCGGTACAACCAGCGACGTTGGTGGTATAATTTCGACAACCAGCAGAAAGAACACATGAAGACTAATAAGAATAGATATGGACAATGTAACCTGGGAACAGAATTAATGCTTAGTAACCATTTAAAAATCAAAAATGTTTCAAATGAATAGCCGTGCACTTACCTTCTCACCACTATCAGACGGCAGGTAAAATGTGAGAACAGTCAAAAATGAAATGCCCATGCATGGTATTATTATATTCACAGTGTAGAACAATGTCTTTCTTCGCATGGTTATGTTAAATGTTATGTCCAAGTATGGTTCATCGCAACACGTGTAAAACTTTTCATTGCTGAAATAATGAAAATAAGTAATAAAAAGAAATTTTTACACACTATTAGTGAAATGGGTTTAGAAATAAAGTGCTCAGTTAAGTAACTCAACAATAAATAAATAAATAACCTCTTAAGAGCTTCCTCAATATATTAGTTTGGGTATGATAGTTTTTTAGTTTTGTTCTCAATACAAGTATACAACATCAAATTTGGTGTATCCGCCGATTTCCTATTCAAATGAATTCAGTTCAGAATATACGCCCATATTTTGAGATTTCGTAGTCGAGCATGAACCAATGCACCGTTTTTTTAATTTTCTTTTTAATCATTTCCAAACACTCAATCTATGGGCGAAATGCCCATACATGTTTGTCGTTTGCAGTCATAAAAAGATCAAAATGAGATTGTTAAATACTGCTTAACCGAACCTTCAAGCTGTAATGATAATCGAGTTGATATGTGTATTGCCGTGGAAATAGACACAAATTTGCATAAAGCCAAAGCTCGATTATATTATTGATTAATAATATAACGTAAGAACTTGTTTAATTTTAATGCTCTTTACACTCAGTGTGAATAGTATTTTTTGTCACGGAGTTTGTAACGCATGGAAAAAAACATCGGAGTTGCCATAATGCACATACATATATACTTATATATCTATTTGTGCACTTTCTGCATGAATTAAAAGTAGTCCCTCCGTTTTTAAGATATTCATTTGAAATATGGCATAACAAGTGTTATGCTTTGATGCTGAACATAAGTCTTAGTCCCCGTAATATGGCTATTAGAAAGTTTCACTATCTACAAAATAATTAGAGTAATTAAATCGAAAAGATTCTACCTAATACATGCAACAGTGAAACCAATTAGGTTTCACATTAGAATTCAATAAATAAAGTTGGTATTTGATAAATTGCACAATTGATACAAAGTATTAAGACTTAGAATGCTGGACTGTCTAGATTTCTTGATAAGCAATACTAACCTGTAGCGTTGTCAAGATAAAAGCAAAAGCAAAGATTTTTTAAGCTTCGGTATCACCAAAGTTGACATTTTCTCACTTTTAAGGACAATTTTTCATAATGTAGTAACGAACAAAGTAAAACACACAATTACACTTTATTTCGTACTCACGAAACAAAAAAGTAAAACGAAAAGTCTCATTATCTATTTTCTGCCAACAATTTCTAAATATTTGGTATTTGTCGCAGTTGTACACAAACTCTATCTTAAGTGAATTGCAAGAACAAATCTTCAAAAATACACACAACAAACCTATAGAGGTTATCCGCTTTGAAATACAGCGCCGTGCTCACCGTGAAGTTTAACAAATAAGGGAGAATATCCAATAAAGATTCCAGATCTCATATATTTTTGAATAACTCGAACAAACTCAAATAGTCTTATAACTGCACAGTCATCGGATCATTCTTCGGCAATTTTTGTGCTGCAAGAGCACCTCGACCTAAACAATATCTGTATTAAATATCAACCCTTTAAAACAAATAGTTTTATTATTGAAATTAACTGCAA
The DNA here is from genome assembly GCA_035044805.1 of Leucophenga maculata. NCBI lineage: Eukaryota > Metazoa > Arthropoda > Insecta > Diptera > Drosophilidae > Leucophenga > Leucophenga maculata. The sequence goes on from JAWNNP010000803.1 coordinate 163,454, forward strand.
AACGAGTACCGACAACTCTGTCAGTGTTCTAAACTCTACCTCATAACCATTAGCGAAATTAAAAGGCTAGTTGTGAAAAAGGGATATATAAAGACAATGAAAAAAATCTGAGATCTTAAGAAGCAAAGACAATTCGCGAGCCAAAAAAGTTCTTTACACATCAACCAGAGATAATGCATCGAAAGCCTATGACAATTAAAAAATAATCTTTATGAACGTCCCGTACTAAAATTAAGCATCTGACTGACGTAGTCATGCCCAAACAAGATCAAACTGGGAAATAGACGAAGGTGAAATAAAGTTTTTGCAGAACATTTCAGTAATGTTATCTGACCAAGCTCGCCGTTCTATCTTATTCAGCTACAAAGGTTCTGAATTACGAAGATTTTTCACACATGAAGTTGAAAACTGCTTGGTTACATGATGACAACAACCACGAATAAAATGATGTCTTCTAAACTAACGATATCCAACATATAGAAATAGATCACTCAACGCAAAAATGTTAGAGACAAGAAAACTGAATACCAACTGATTCAATTTTTCCAATCATTATGTAAGAAGCTGAATCAAAAATTCTTAGAGCAGGAGCACCATACTAATAAACTAAATTCTCAACCAAACCAGCACCAAAGAGTGTGCGATTCACGCCTATATATGTAGCTAGGTCCAAAGCAAGCTTCCCCAAACGAACTCGGATATTTGGAAATAAAAAAAAAAAAAAAACTCGAATCAATATCCTAAGTTTATGTTTATAGGATATATATATGGATGCCATTGAAACTTTGGTTCCACCGCCGTCAACGTAATTTATTATTATTTATTTCGTTTAAATACATGGGAAATTGGGATTCGTTTGCAGAAGTTCACATTGTGAGGAAAGTTGTTGACTGCCTTTGGCCCAACCGTCGGAAAATTTAGCCTTTACGATACTACCTCCAATAATGTATAGTTATTAGTAGTGTCAGTTAATAGTACCAGGAACGCGAGCTGTTATAGAGCGATAGCGAGAGAAACGGAGAGAGGAGAAACGCGTTTTCAGACACAAGAAATAGGAGCAAGAAAGGCGGGAGTTTACGGATGTTGATATGTTATTTGACAGAAATGAAGCTTGAACTGAAAGTTTGCGTCTGACTGAAAGTTTTAAGCCCGGATTAACTTTCTGTAAGGATGAAAACGGAAATCTGGTTACGGATGAACAGGAATCACTGAGATTGTGAAGGAGTCATTTTTCTAACCTACACGTAGGCGATGAAGAGCTCAATTCCGCCGACGGAGAAATGACATTGGGACCACCAGTTAATTAAGGCACTATTGTAGACCCACCGGACTATAACGAGGTCGTTTCGGGTATTTAAAAAGCTGAACAATAACAAGGCAACAGCGATGGGCTGCCAGCTGAGTTATTTATGACCAGCAGCGAAGAGTTGGTAAGGAATATGCACCAAATTTTATGCAAGAATGTGTAATAGACTGAAAACGAAAATCTGTAAGACGCTGATACTCCCGGTCTCACTTTGAGAGGAAGATTCTCCGCAGGATTTTCGGTCCAATTAGAGTCGGCGTCGAGTTTAGGTCCCGTATGAACCGCTAGCTGTACGAGCTATTCGATGAGGTTGACATAGTTTAGCGCATAAAATTCCAGCGACTGCACTGCGATGGTCACCTCATTCGAATAAATGAAAGAGCTCCAACATGCATGGCTTACATGGGGGCCCAAACTTGATTGGAGGACGCCAAAATAGAGGACGACCGGGTACGCGCTGGAATGACCAAGTATGGAGAGATCTCTCCGTACTTGGCATTTAAAATTATTGGCGCCAACGCGCACAAGATTACGCGCCTTCCTAATTGCGGCTATGATCGAAAGACGGTTTAAGGCCATTTAAGTAAGTAGTTTTAATACATACTCTGCACAAAAAATAGATCTAGGAGGGAACATAGAGTTTGTTGAAATCTAAAAACGTATTTAATATAGAGAAAGAAGCATCAGAGATCTGATAAAATATAATCATGAACATTCGTCTGTATGTTTGTCGACCAAATTCTATGAAAAAACAAACTTACAAAATAAGACTCTTTAAGTGCCACACTGCACATTGGGCCAGCGAGCCGATTTTTCGACGAAAATTCAAATTTTTCATAGAAAGTAAACCTATTTTAATAATAAAATTTGAATAGTATATACTTTGACTAAAATGAATCAAAAGATTTTAATTGTTTTGATGCATCCCTGAAATTTTGGCAGCCCTTCAAAGTCAGCTGTTTGATTGCATGCGTGCGAAACTAAAAAGCGCGGGAAAGATTTTGTTTACTTGCGAGCGTGCCAAAATTGTTGTGGTTTAAGCAACTTTCACTAAAATTATGGAAAAGAAAGACAAAGGTATGTAGAATATTTGTATTAAAAAAGACTTTGTTCATGTTTGATAATGTGTTCTTTGTGTGCGTTTATTGGTGTTGTCCAAAAGTAGAAAAAAGCTAACCTGCTAACCCGTCTGTTGTGGATTATAACAAATTTTGTGCCAACTTGTGCCAAAAAGTAACTATGTGTCATTAAAGTGCAAAGTGTATATAAACTAATTTTATTAAGCTTTTTTGCTCCATTTTGCACCGATATGTATAAATCCCACATATTGTAGCTGTGGTTGAGTTCGCCTATGAGCAACTGCTTGATATCTATATACAAAACAATCGTAGCGCATCTGCCGTTTCGGGTTGGATTTATGATGAACTGAAAGAATTCGACTTAAGCACGGAGAAAAAGGATGAAATCAACACCAAAGTGAGAAGCTTTCACCTTTACATACATAAGAACTTGGCAAAATGTAACAGAAGTATGACCAGATTTAAGACAAAGCATACCGAATGGCTTCTGTCCAATATGGCTATAACAGTAAGTTCATTCTTGTCTTCAAATCCAAAGCCGTCAACATCTAGACCAGTTGGACGCCCACCCATTGAATATGTTAACGCCAGTCCCCGTCAGAAGAGAAAATTGGCATCCGATTTAGCTGTTAATCAGGGTCACAACACATCTCTTCTTGTGCATGCCGCCGCAGTTTCGGCCGAAAAAACGAACGAGAAACATACAGCCCTTGTGTTAAAAAATACATTTCTTACTCCGAGTGACCCCAATAAGGCTAGAAACAATTTTTTTACTCAGAAAAATGACTCGGTTCGACTAACGGATTATGAAGCTTTAGCATATCTGCTTGAAAATTCATTGACTAAAAGTCAGTACAACAACTTTCGCGAGCTCAGCATTTCCCGATCTTGTGAACTTTTTCCTGCTTACAACAAAGTCAGAGAAGCTAAGTCAAAATGTAGACCTTTTGATATTAATGTAACCGAGTCAGTTGCTGAAGTTCCGCTGCAAAGTCTTCTAGACCACACTAGTTGCCGTATAATTCAAATGCAAGAAGATATATTTAAGCAGCTTGGCAATACTTTAAGTCTGACCCTTATTGCAAGCTATGGATTTGACGGAACAACCGGACAAAGCAGCTATAAGCAACACTTTTTTGGATGTGATTCATTGCTTTCTGACGACTCGCTTTTTGCGACAACAATAATCCCCCTAAAATTAATGGACCATATTGGAAATGTATTTTGGATGAATCGTACTCCTCAGTCGATTAGATTTTGTAGACCAGTCAAGCTTGAGTTTGTTAAAGAGACAAAAGACCATATTCTTGCTGAGAAAAAAAATTTGGATAGTCAAATAAAAGATTTGTCTTCATATGTCTGCTCCGTTGTAAATGGAAAATCAATTCTTATTTATAGTCATTTTGAATGCATTGTTATTTTTTACTTATTAATATTAAGGTTAAGTGTTAAAAAAATTAATTAAAAACATTTGTTGAATTTAACGAGTGCTAGCATTATTTATTACCGTACAAGTTTCAATAAGAGGAAACCTATCTCATATGGGGGGCTAGGGAAGGCGTGGTCAGATCGGTCTGAAACTTAGATATATTTTTATGTGCATCGACACTATCATATGTACCAACTTTGAAGAACCTAGCTTTAAAACTTTAATTTTCGTCGAAAAATCGACTCGGTGGCCCAATGTGCACTGTAAAAATAATTCCATCGTTTTAAACGCGTGAAGCCAACACAATTGCAATATTTGACGGTGAGCCGAATAAATCAAATCGCAGCAGAAATTAATGTGAAAAGTTTAGAGAAACCTTTTTAGATCTATAAGGTACATTTGTCAAATCCCATTTCAGCGTCCAAATATATCTGTTAACAACACTTAAGTTCTACGTTATTCATAAGGTATCGCGTCACGCTCAAGAGTTAAATTTATATATATATATTTCTGACTTTTAGAAAAGTAATTCATACCACGTTTGAATTTTAAGTGTTTTATAGACTTTGATGCAACACAACGTCTGAGGTTAACTTATGTGTTCCAGACTTCAGATGAAATGAAAAGTTAAATCAAATTAATCTGACTTTCTGTCAATTCAGGAATGCCAGGTAATGAGATGGCGGTCGAGTGTGTAAGGATTGGAAAAGCAACTTTTGCAGAGACGGATCTTTTCAGAAAATCCGTTCAGGACTAACTAGATCCACAAGAGAGTTAGCGAGTACACGTACGAGTAAACGTGCTATTTAAAATTGTTTGAAGAGGAGATTTTTATACTATGTCTTCAAAGACTTTGTACCATTATAGTTTGGTTAACACATTCATTGAGTTCTCTTTATATTAAGAGAGACTTAGAGAAAAGGTTAGTCTAAATATGCAAACTTGAAGACTCTATCTCTTTCACTGCTCTATTCTCTTTTTGGCTCCATAAAATTCAGTTGTCGGACGAATTTTTTGTTAAATGTTTATGTGCGGCTGTTGCAAAACAAATACATAATGTTCATTACTTATCAACGTTCTGCAAAATATCATGTGAAAATGTATTACGTACTTAAAAATAGTATTACATATTTAAAGTACATATATTAACTATGGTAATAACTAATTGTCAATAAGACAAATTTTTTTCCCGGTTCGGTCTCTGGAAAGTGGAAAGCTGTCAAAATTATATAAAACGACTTGAAACAATAAATATAAATTTTTACTTACCGAACTGCTGGCACTTCAAGTATGTCCCACTCGACCGACATGTAGAACTCAGACAGATCCACACCGACGTCAACGACATTGCTGCCTTGCTGTTCGTCCATGTGCCTTAAATCCACCTTTTGTATGGTGTTTGTTGTAACAAAATTTTTGCAAATTAAGTATGAAAAAGTTTTTCAGTTAGAAAAATATACGAATATGCAGTTACTTAGTTATGATGTCGAGTTGGCTCTTAAAAATAGATTTTTTTTTTTGGAGTAAGTCGGGTTATAGCCAAATATATAATTATATATGTATACATTTATTTATGGTAATAAAATGACAACAAAATACAAAACGAAATAGCATGCACATGTATGTCCACTTTAACTAATCAGGTTTTTTATTAAAATATAAGTCTTTATTATTAAAAAAAATTTAATAATAATCAAATAAATACAAAAAAAAAATTAGGGAAAAACACATGAAACATTAAAATTAAAGTCGATTATCAAATAAAATAGTTAATAAGTGTTTAATTAACCCACTCGGAAAACTGAAAAATATACTCTTTGCCAATCTTAAGTCCGCAAGTTCAAACCAAGATTATTTGCATATTTATATAATATATTAGCAACCAATATAAGAATTTAGAGATACATTTTTTCCCAATGTTGGCAGCACCATGAGCACGTCATATGTACAACCATCACCCCTGTTAAAGCAATCAAGACGGAGTTTTCTTCATTTTCGGAATTGAATTGTACAATACAATTTAAAATATATACCGGGTTTCAGCAGAATTCAGTATAACATGAACTTGAGTTCACATGGTCGTAAATAACTGAGCTTTATATATATGGTCATCAGCTCCTCACAACTATTTGTGCTTCCACAAATAAGCAAGCAATAAAATATATATTTATATATATATATAAAAACAGTTAAAACAATGTTGATTTTGCTTAATATGTGGAGTTGGTCACAGAATTTCTCACGGGAGTGTGTGTTCACAGCTCACTGTAAGCTGATCATGAGCTGCATAGGAGTACGTGACAACTCACAGCAAAATATTGGTTTCGATTAGACTTTTGCACCTATTACCGAAAAGAACTAGAGCATGAAAAAAATAATAAAAATTAGGCCATAATTGTGTGAATGGGCCGAGAAAGGATCCGTTATGCAAAAACTATGTTGCATTTCTGAACTAGTTTTTAGAGCGACTATGCTCTATTTTGAATCCTTGCTTATAAGAGATCAGGCTTTTTATTATAATGAAGAAATGTTGATTAAAAAAATATAAAAAACTAACAGTTATTGATTCCACCTCAAAAAAAAAAGCAAACTCATACTTCTCGTGAGATTGTAGTCTCTCTATTAACAAATTCTGACTATTTTATATATGTATAATATGACCAGGATTCCAATTGTAGATATAAAGTGCACACATTATCTAAAGTTTATTTTGAGGAAAACCGTTTTACATATTTTTTTTTTTTTTTTTTTTGTGAATTGCCTTATTTTTGTTTTCAGTTTATTCCAAGTGGGCAACTAAAACTTATTGCATTTCTCTGGGCACTTTGTAGTTGCAAAAGCATTATAAAATATTTAAAAATTTGCCTCATAACAAGATTCTTTGAACGTTACTCTGATTATGAGCTTACACATTGTTTCGTTGTTCATTTTAGTTGAACTTTTTTTTAATAAAATTAAATCAAATAAATTATAAATTGCTAGTTTGGAATATATAATAAATGATAAATAAATATGTTCCATTTAGAACATAAACGACGTTCACATCCTACACACATGTTTACATGTGTTAACAACTCTTACAATTAGTATCGGGTGGACCTATGTCTCGCCTACTAGTATAGTCCTCATCTCTACTCTATACACATAGTATGAATAGCTCTACTTGAAGAAAATTTTAGATACCTTAAAGAGTATAAATGGTATATGAAATTATATAAGAATTAGTACATATGTACATATGAGTAGCATCCATCCATGAATAGTAAAGAAGTTGTCAAAGTACAATATTGTTTTATGAAAAACATCGGACCAATTGAGGACTTCGTCACAAATTTGTGAAGAATCTAAAACAATCTATATCACACTATGTGTAGAGGGTATAATAAAAACATTTTAGTTAATTAATTTTAATTCCGTAGCAAAATATTGTATTGAAAGAAATTTTACGAGAAAACTGAAGTCCTATTCAGACTATATTAAATTTTAAGAAATTTTCATATGAAACCTTCGAATCATGCATCAAAATTAAACATATTACAGTTGTACGTGACTGCAATTCAATTAAAACTAAAAGATCTGATCATAATTTACAACGAAGTTCATAGTCTTAACAGGCCTTGACTGACAAATTGTCAGTGATAATTGTAGTAATTGTGTAAAATTAGAGCGAGACCTTTCACTTTCTCAAGAGTGGATGCGAAGTCAGTTGAGAATGTTTGTAGGAAAAAGTGGTCGATGTCCGAAAAAGAGGCGTTATGAATGCTTTACATTTCATAAATTATAGTTAGTTTTCTGTGTTTTGGAACATGTGTACGGGGTATAACGCTTAATTTTTCTCGCTTAAAGCAAGTTCAAACCCTTCATTCTAACCCTAATCCATTTAAATACGTATATAGCAAAAAAATTTTAAATCATTTTTTAATTATTATTTAATAATAAAGATTTTAACGAATTTAAAAAAAATAATAATAATTAAATTATATTTTTATTACATCGACAAAAATACTTATAATATATTTCGAAAAAAAAAACAAATGAAAGAATAATATAATAAAGGATAAGGAAGCTCTGACTTCGATAAATCCGAATTTATATAGTACCCTTCACACAAAGTAATCAAACATTGAAAACTGATATATGTTGTTAAAATTATGCTATAGCTTAATAAATGGATTCCAATATATTTGTGTATTAAAACAAATTATAGATCTATTTATTATTTTATATGCTATTAACAAAAAATTGTTCTGGTTCGTATTTTTTGACATATTTAAATATTGTACATTCATTTCATATTATGTAATCTATCAGAAAATAAGTGGCAAGTTGCCTTATCGAAAATAGCAGTACCAACCGCTGAGCTTTTACTGTGTAAAGGGTACACCACTACATGATGCAAATTTACTTAATAAAATACTCAAGACCATGTTTTATAACTATTCTATAGCAAGCATTAGTAGTACATATTAAGATGTTGATCACATTTTACAAAAAACATTTCATTCCATATATTTTGATAATATCTCAAAACAAATGCTCTTTATATTAAAAACTATGCAAAAGGAAAAAGAAATTAAATTAATTTAAAATTATTTCAAAATTTACAGGATTTCAAATGGATCTACATATATTTTACAGGAAATCAGGCAAATCAAATGACATGCATACAATAATTTTTTGATTGTATTGAGTTAAAAATCGAGAGGTAACATCGTAATTACTATGGTAACGCTTTGCACTAAAGACTACACATGCAGTAGAATTTTTTTTTGTGGTATGGAACACCATGTTTTGAACAATTATCTTTTTATCGCATATGAATGTTTAGGGCTTTGCCTTAAACGTTAGAATGCTTACATTCCGACTTCCATTGGAAATCGAAGATATTGTCAACTACCTGGATATGTGTTTATCAATGGAGGTAATGGGTGTGTATATACATATATAGGGTATAATTTTAATATAATTGCTTTTTTATAAGAAAATTGTTTTAATGGGGGTTATTTTTAAAATTTAAAAATAAATATTTTTCTCATTGCACATAACATATGTAAGGGTGTAAATCGGGTTTAGTTTAAATGTAACGCGATCAAAGAGTAACGAGACTTTTTATTGATTATTTATTTCCTTTTCTTAGTTTTTAATTTTTTAATGTACCAAATGGGCAAATAATAAAAATAATTAATGTTTTGAGTTAATGTTGATAACATTTCAAGCTTATCAAGAGAGGCAGTTTGTCCCCATTTCTATTCTATCTAACCAATCATTGTATCTCGTTTGTACAGAAACTTTATATTGACCGCGATTCTCCCGGAAAGTTAACTGAATATTGGACAGCTTAAAGTAGAATGCAGCAGTAGTCACTTTGCTACTTGAAACAAAAATCCTCTGCAACCTTTTGTAGCCTATTTTAGTTTAAAAAAAAAGTATAAATATGGTTAATTAATAATTTAATTTTAGTTTAAAAAAAAATATTAAAAAAAATTAAATAAATATTTTAAAAATAAATAAAAGCCAGTGGGTTCCCCCTACTTGTTCGCTTCGCTCACTCGTTAAACCCCGGCTCCACTCGCTTCGCTAGTTCCGCACTTCGGTTCCCCCAGCACCACTACCAGCATGCGTGCATACAACTTAGGAGAGCAGCAGAATATGTAATAAAACATGCTGACACGATGAACACAAACACGACGACGATTCCAACACTTTTTTAAAGAATAGAGAGATATGTATAACGTTTGCAAATCTAGTAAGTAAAGTGGGCGAAGCCCCACACATCCTATTCCTACTAATATTATAAATGCGAAAGTTTGTATGTATGGATGTATGTATAGATGTATGGATGTATGTTCCTCTCTAACGGCTAAGCCGCTCAACCAATTCGTCTGAATTTTGGAATAGAGATAGATGGGATGATGGAAAAGAACATAGGCTACGTTTTAACAAAATCGGAGGGGGCGTTGCCCCTCCCCCCATATAAGCGACAATCAAAATTTGTCATATCTTTGCATCCATTTAAGGTACGGAGATGAAATTTGGTATACATGTTAAGAGGATGAGGAGAAGTCAAACTGTTAAGTTTGGACAAAATCGGAGGGGCCGTTGCCCCACCCCCCATATAAACGATAATCAAAATATGTCATATCTTTGCATCCATTTAAGGTACAGAAATAAAATTTGGTAAACATGTTAAGAGGATCATGAGAAGTAAACGGGCTAAGTTTGGTCAACATTAGAGGGGCGGTACACCACCCCCGTATAGTTTCACAAATGAGGCAAAATAAGAAAAGTATGCTACTTTTTATCGGAAGATCCGCGGACGAAGTCGCGGGTAAAAGCTAGTTTTTATATAAACGAGTTGCGTGTGGAAGAGAAGAAAATTTAAAGTGTTTATATATGTATACAAAAGGGCGTATACAGCTATCCTCGAAGAGGGGAGTGCTTAGGAAATTTAGAACCCAAATACTAATTGAAGCCACTAATTCAGTTAAAGAAAAATATTTCAATAAAACAAAGAAAATTGAATTAAAATTGCGAAAATATGTAGTAAAATACGTTTTACGAACTGTTTAAAAATTGTGGGAGGCAATGGCCCACCTAACGGACGGACATGACTATATTCACTTAACTTATAATGCGGATGAAGAATATATATACTTTATGTGGTGTGTCAAGCCTTCCGGTGAGTATGAGCAAGCTTTTTTGTGAAAGTCGGTTAAATCTCCCTTTAGAAGGATCAATCGCAGAAAAATAATGCTTGGTAGGAATATCAGTGCAATATAAAAATACACATTTCATATATGAAAATTAATGGCTTCTAAATAAATTCAAGTCATCTTTAATACAAAATCGCATGGTCTTTCGTTTATCTAACACGAAAACGTATCAATTACAAACACACGCAACTGGTGCAACAACTTGTCAACAAGCAGCTACCTACAATGATTCATACTTTGCAGCGATCACTTCCACATATGTTTCATATCCAATATACGTACCGGGATTGAACCTTCAGCAATCTTAAGCTACAAGTTTCCAATCCAGTGTACGAGTATCAATTAACAAAACACACGGCCATAATTCATCCGCAATCCTTCCCCTTCAAAAATAAAACTGCAATTATATTTCACTATTTTCGAAATTAACACTTCACTATCCATACTAAAAGTAGAACGCCTTTATAAAATCGTATACCCCATGAATTGAACAAAAACAAGTGAAAAAGCAGCAGTCATGAGTTCATGATTTCCAACTACCCTGTACCCTCGCTTAAAAAAAAAAAATTAAAAAGAAGAAAAATTTGCTTTCACATTTAAAATAAAATGAAATTTAAACATAAATGAAAATATCAAAAAGAAAAAAGGTAACTGCTTTATCTTGCTGGCCGCCTTTCACAAGTTCACGGCATTTGAAAGGTTTTTAAGAGAAGCAGAGCACAATGCAGTGTAAAAATCCAAGTAAAGCTATCGACCAATTACAAAGGCCTATTCCCTACTTGAGTCATATGCTCTCCACTCTGCATATTACCTTATTGTCGCTAATGGTTGAATATCGACCTGCGGGCGAACTCTCAATTATTATCAATTATTTGTTTTTGAAACTTAACCAATATTGAATTCTTTGTATATAGTGGTGAAATTTCTAAAAAAAATTCTGATTTTACAAAAATTAATTACTTTAATTGCTTTATTTAGTTTGGAACTGGGGCAATACCTTCTAACGGCCATATTGCGGTAGCTCTAGCGTTTGTTACTTCTGGTAATAAATAGTCTTCATACCAACTTTCAAAACAATATATGAGAATAGAGTGCATATATACACATAAACAGACGGACGTACATGGCTAAAACGAACCGTTTTGTCACAATAATAACGAATATACATACATATATATTTTCTTGGTTATTCGAGGCCTACTTTAAGACGTTGCAAACATTATGACAAAATTATAAAACTATTCACACTCCCTATAGAGTAAAAAAATTACAGCCTAAATGTTTTGGTTTTCTTTAAATTTTTGCTCATTTTTATCGTGATTTGTTAAAAAAGTAAAACAAACACATCATGTACATATTTGTAATATGCTACTAAGAGACGTGGTACACTGCAGCGAATCGTGTGTAAATGTTTAGAGAACTTTAAGTCAAGAATATATGTATTTCACTTTATTTCTTTATGACAAATTCCTTACACACCAGTTTGAGTTAATCAAAATTTTATACAACTCGGTCTTCCGCTTCGCCCATGTTAATAAATTTCTTCTACATTATACCTATCCAACTTTTCAATGATTTGCTCAGTTAAAAAAAAAACAATAATGAAAATAAAAAATAATATCCTATCCAAACCAAACTGACCAGTGCCACAATTTTCAAAATTAATTAAATTCAATAACATTATTAAAAAGAGCATACAGATGAAATCTAATTACTCAAACCTAACCAAATGTCTTGTCAATAAACGAATGAAGACCACTATAAATATTGCCATACATATGTACATGCATAGTTGGCTATAGATGGAGTGCTAATGATGTAAGGCATTTCTAACTAATTTAATTCTTCGATAGCCACCTACTCTAATTAAAAATCACGACCACGCCATCTAATGGTTCAAGGATGTGACATCCACTAACAGTTCAAAATTAGGTTCAGCAGTGTAGGAGAAGATAATAAAATATATAACAATGAGAAGGTTTCTTTTAATCAGCAAATATGGGAATGTGAAAGCAACTTTCTAGGTTTTCATAAATAATATACTAAGCAATGTAGTAAAAATACATTGTTGGGTATGTCAGAAAAGTCTTTAATGACATAAAGTAGAGTAATTTGTGAGATCCCTCTAGAACTGCCATTTAATTCGGAAAAGAGAACTTAAAATTTATAAAATACACAACTATCCAACCAAAACCAACTTCTACTTCCAATTGCATCATACTGTTAATATACCTAAATATTTAGGTTTGCAAACCGAAATATAAAAAACAAATTTTTCACCCAGAGACCAGACCTGACATACCAGAAGGATTTTGATGCGCTGAATCCGAAATTGCTCCTATACGTCAGGTTTTCGAGATATTTTAACATAAAAGTGAAAAAAAACTCGTTTTTTGCAATTTTTGAGGTTAAGTGACGGAAGAAAAAAAAATATTATCAAAAAACGTTGAATGGCAATTGAAAGTACCACCCTTCCCCTTTCAAACCTTTTTGGATTTTTTAAAATACCTTTTTTTCACCGAAAAGTCGCTACAAAAAACACGTTTTTTCACTTTAAGGTTAGGATATCTCGAAAACCTAACGTATAGGAGCAATTTCGGATTCGAATTCAGCACATCAAAATCCTTCGGGTATGTCAGGTCTGGTCTCTAGGTATAGACTTTTGTCAAATTTTGTCGGCCTGTGTAATCTTAGTATTCTTAGTTTACAAATATGCCTCTTTATGGTATTCAAGAATTTCTCGTTACATTTTGATCATATATGAAGGAATAAAATTTTTACATGCACATGCAATTAAAACATGTTTGTATATTTACTCTACCTACTAAAGGTCAATAAACGTGTGATTTAAAAATATGCGGATAGCTTCCAAATAGTTGTTGTCAGAAAAATGACTCTCCAACTATATTTATTTGGTTTAATATACCTATTCAATATGTCTATTTAGTGCGCTTTTTACGCGATCGACATCATTTTCGCTGTATGTATTTATTTATTTTATAACTATTTTATTTTTTTTATTTTTAAGTCAAGTTGTTTTTAGTTAAGTTTATTCGTTCCATTTAAATGGCAAACAATTATTTTGTAGTGGGTGTGATATAAGCTATAAAAACACATGCATGTAGTAATAGACATAGGGTGGGCCATCTACCGGATTTTATTTAAATCATATGTATGTAGTTTTTACATTCACAGGGGACAAATACAACTGGCAGAAACTCAGTATAAACGCAGTTATCATGTTTTCGATTCACCACCGTTGGAAATTAAAAACTAATTTTCAAAATAATTGTATTCGAAAAATGAACTATCCTGACGGTACCAATTTCCAACTCAGCGACTAAGTAAACAACCAAAAGTGTCGCATTTAAATCTCTGAAAACCACATATTTACATTAAGTCAAAACATTATATGCGTGCGGCAGACAGTTTGGTTTGGTTGACCCATTTTTATTTAAAAATTTTGGAGGCAACGTCGCGTTTCAGTCATTTGATAGCGGTCCAGAACGATAATACATGTTGACATTTTGTAGCTTGAAACGGGGGGTATGGACATGGGGGTATGGGCGACTTTTGAAGTTTAAAAAACTTAGAGATTGGTTTACTCAAGCCATTAAACAGTCAATTTTTACCGCACTAAGTTCGATTATCGCGAAGGCCAGTTGATTTAAAAACGAATGATTCGTTCGACTCTTCTTTTTGTGGAATTCCGTTAAATATTGATTGCGGTTATTTCTCAAAACGTTTAGATCTTTATGCACAACGTTGACCGATTTAATAGTGAAATATAGCCCAAAACCATCGAAAATGTTCTGCTAGCCGAAACAATATATTCAATATTTTTAAAGAAACTGGTAGTTGATCAACCCATTATTTTATCTTATACACATACACACATTTTTTCATCTTTCCTTTGTGCAAATATTCTTTACTTTATTAACACACAAACATAAATTTTATTGAAAAAAGTGTCTCTTTTCTTCAAAAATTCTGGCGTTATTAGACTATAAATAATTACACAGGTCAACAATTTTTAGATCCAAAAACTGGACACACTTTTTCTTATGCAATTTTTCGCCTTGAATCCAAATCCAGTACCCACAGTTTTTGAGATATTCTAACTTAAAGTGTGAAAATGGACGTTTCTGGCATATTTTAATAAGCTATATATTCGATAGTAAATTTTTTCGAAAGTTATTTACAGAAACCTTACAGTTCTAAAGGATTTCGTTGTCGCAGACTACTGTTGGTCTTTGCAAAGAAATGCCACACCATTAGGTAGACGAAACACCCTGAAAAGATCATTCGAAGAGAAAAGGGTCAAGTTCTATAAACCTCAAAAATCCCCTTAAAAAAATGTTCAAAAAAATAAACTATTTTTTAGCATAGTTGACAGTTGCCTTGATAGCTGTCAACTGTCAAAATGCTAATTTGACATCAAATTCGTTATCAGCGACCTCGAAAACCTTTAGAACTGTAAGCTTTCTGTATCTTATTTTTGTTTGGACGTTAAAGGGTTAAATAAAATTTTAATATTAAATTGACATTCTTTAAATGGCTATATCTCAGCAACGAATAATCGGATTTAAAAAATAAATGAAATATGCCAAAAACGTCCATTTTCACACTTTTAGGTTAAAATATCTCAAAAACTGTGGGTGCTGGAGCAATTTTGGCACCGGATTTGGATTCAACGCGAAAAATTCAGCAAGAAAAATTGCATAAGAAATAGTGGGTCCAGTTTTTGGGTCCGGGATTTTCTAAAATTTTGTTGGCCTGTGTTATTAGTTTGATGTATAGCGAAAGTAAGTATATCAAAGTTTAACTACAAAGAAAAACAATTTTGAACGCTTGAATCGTTATTGTTTTATTGCCGTTTTAAACCATGCCTCCTTTTGAAACCTCCTTAAACTATATAATAATATAAAGTATATATTATCCTTCTTCGACACCTTAGCTCCAAAATGCAAAATAAAACCAAACAAAATCAGATCACTCTGAAAGACAATTTTTTATTACATTGGTAATTTTGGACTTTAAAAAATGTATAGACATATACAGTATATAAATAAAATTGGAGTACAAGTTTTTAATATCGAAATCGTGCATAGTACATACATATATATACTTATTTTTACTTTAACTGCCTGCTTTACCTTGAGGTAAAGTGATGACATTTGATATACATGCTAATGTGACTAGGAGTTCATATAACGAGTTTCGTCAAAATTGGAGGGGGCGATACCCCGCCTACCATATAAGCGATATATATTTTAGAAGACCTTCAGAGACCTTCGACTATATTTCTTTTTTCTAAAATTTTGTATAAGCATATGGATGAGACCCTAAACTATATATCATTTTATTATCATTATCAAAATGTCATAACTACTTTTAAGAGTGGGGCCTAAACAAATTAAACGCCATCTTTCTAGATTTTGTATCAAAAACTGTTTGTTTGCTAATTTCGTATAGATGTAGCTATAATTACCCCACGAAAATCCAACATTAGCTCACTGTTACTAATTTCCATTTGAATACAATATACAGTATTGACTCATGGAAAACTATTGTATAAAATGTGATTTCGATATCTCTGGGCCAGATATGGATTCTGGTAGAAACATTTCGTTTAGATACTGCAGAGACTATTATATTATATACTCGTTCATATGTATTGGCATATTGCTTTAGCATGATGTTAAACTCAGCTGTTGTAAGCTGAGCCCCTAATATGAATACCTTAATATTTGAAAAATACATACATATATAATGTATATATTTAGAAAAGTTACAATTTGCACTGAAAATTTTTTGAACAAATTGACAATAAAAAAGGCGTTTCAGTGCAGAAAAAAACTTTCAAAAAAAGGATAAGTGTTAAGTGTACCTGCCTAAAATCTTGGTCTTTAATTTTTTTATATGCTGATATATGCTGCCACCTCGTTTAAGAGTGGCAACTTAGAGTTCATTTCATGAAATTGTAAATATCGTATAATGAGCGATATTTCTTATTCGAGAAATGGACAATTTCATGAAATGTGTCTAGTTTTCATGTTACATTTCCTTTTTTTACTACGGATATATCTTGTTACAATCTAATTTTTTTCACGTTTTACCAAACTAGCAGTTTGGCAGACTGTGCTAGCAGTACCAAACCGCTATTTTTCGATAACAGTGAAAAATAGCAGCAACATAAAATATCGGTCATTACATGTACCTACTATTTTTTCATAGTAGGTTTTAATTCCCCTCAAAGCAAGTCAAGGCATACTATGAAACATATGAAACCAATTATCCGTCAAGCCTAAAATTCATGAGTATGTTTTTGTACCACTACGGTGAAAACGATGAGTTTTCAAATTTTTGAAAAAAATCTTTCATAATTCCACTTCATAAAAAGGCAGCAAATCTGATATATCGATATATCGAATAGAGGCATTGCTAAGCTGAGTGCAATACCAAAATTGTTTTGAAAAAATCATTACGGACCAATTGCAACAGTCGTTAAAGTATGTTGCTAGTCCTTGCCAACATGGTTTGGTTAGAGGCAAGTTCATTTACACAATCTGTTAAAATTTTCTTCTGTTGTGAATAATGGATTGAATCCGTATGCCAAACTGATGTCATATTCATAGTGTGTGTCACAAATACCTTTTGTTTAAATTGTAAACTATAGGTTTTCCAGCCACTCTTTTTGTTGTTGGATTGAGTCATATATATCCGGTAGGACACACAAAAATTATTCAACCATGGTTTATCTAAAACTATTGTCGTATCTTCCAGCGTTCCCCAAGGGAGTCGCCTTGGTCCTATATTATTTAATATTTTTATTATTGACCGTCCCATTGCTATGAAACATAGTCATACACTAATGAATGCAGATGATGTTAAATTATGATTGTCACATTCTGATGTCTCCCAACATAGTTTGTTACAGGCAGATATGAACTCACTACATTCATGGTCTATTTATCTGTACCTAAATTTCTCGAAACGTAAATGTATGACAGGTCATGGTTGAAATCCATTTATAGTAAATATTCTGCAAATAACAATATCCTCGGTAGAGAATATTGTTATAATGATTTGGGTATCCTTATGTAACCCAAACTTATTTACAATAAACACATTGCACCAATGTTAAACAAAGCAAAGACTATTCTTGGCATTGTTAAGAGTTGGTCTAAAGAGTTTAATGACCCTTAAAACATTAAACTTCTCTATACTTCACTAGACTGCCCATTTTTAGAATTTGGATCGTGTGTATATAATCCATATTATAGTATTCACCAAGACTGAATTGAATCAGTTAAAAAACAGTTTCTTCTTTTTGCTCTTCGCAGTCTTAATTGGGATACCCATATAAATCTTCCATCTCCACAAAATTCTTATTGGTGTAATTGAATCCCTTACTTGCTTTAATCAATTTCATTTAATATCCAATTTCGACCAACTCGCCATTTTGTGCCAATAAATTGGAGATTTGTCGCAATGATACTGCAGAGACGAATGGCGAAAAACCCTGCAGTAGGGAGCAACGCGAGTTGTTAGAGAGCGATATTGAGAAAAACTAAGTAAAGAAAAGCGACTACTCAGATAGAAGAGAAAGAAACAAGAAAGGCTAGAGTTTGAAAATGTTGAGAGGTTATGCGAAAGAAGTGAACCTCGAATTCTATCAAAAGTCGAGCATGAAATGTAGCACATCTGACGACAATGTCCATGTTTACATTCAAGGGCACGTCAAGTAAACAAGTCGTTCTCAGAGATTAAAAGCAAACTCGACTTAGGGGCTTAATGGTGAATGAGGCCAAGACGAAGTACCTGGTATCATCTTGCACGCCGCTGTAGGAGTTTTCTTCAACCTGGTATCAGAGGTAACCGAAATAAAAAAGGCAGCAGATATCAGGCGAAGAATATCGCTTGCAAATAGATATTATTTTGGGCCCAGCAAGCAAATTAGGAGTATAGCTCGAGTGACTAGAGTTAAGATCTTCGAGACGCTGATATACCACGCGTGATTTACATATAGGTCCCAAACTTGATTGGGATGACCGGGCACACATAAGAAGGACCAGCTAATGTGAAATCTCTGCTTGCTTAGCACTAACAGCGCGTCGCCGCGTACAAGATCACTACAGCTGGTGCGCCTTCTTAGTGCGGTCATGATATCCATTAAAGTAAACTAAAGTTCGTCAACCGTTTTTAATTCGCGATTTTTCGATTGTTTGAGAGGTTTACTTAGATTTTTAGTATATAAAATTTTAAAAAACGTCAATAGAAAATGCGACTTGTCTCACACAAAAGCAATTCCAAAGAACATTTGTATTTTGTGCCGGGCACTGTTTTAAACGATGCTAGAAGATCTAAAAGTTCGTGTAAAGTGAATTAAAGCTTCAGTTTCACACACAGTATACGATGTTTAACTAGAAGGGAGGAAAATTGACATAGGTCCGTAGTTTTACAATATCGATACTGATCGATTAATTATTCAGTTATCGGTTTCAAACATGGTGTACAAATTTTATATAATTTTTCAAAGTTGCTCAAAATTTAAGGGACTTGTTCGTGAAGTGTTTTAGTAACTATCTGTCAAACCAAATAAATTCGAATTTAGAAATATATATGTTTATACGACTACAAAAGTTTTTAGAGATTCGAATGATTTGAAATCTTCTACCGTAATAAGACTCTGTGTCGCACTATTACAACAGTCACAACTCGCAACCGTTTCTCCGTATACCTCGACTTGCACCAAAAATAGTTTTGCTTAATTTTCTTAGCCTACTTTGTGAATTTTGTACAAATATGGTGTGTGCAGAGTAAAAATTAGTTGAGTACTTTGACTTTATTGTTTACAAATACATTATACATTTGTGTTTTAACTTATTTAATATAAAATATAATTTATTTGTTGCAGTTGTCCTTTCAGTTAAATATATTTAACATTCCTTTAAATCCTTTCCTTGAATAAAATGGTAAATAGAAGTTTTATGCTTTCTGTGCTTCTAGCAACTTATACTTTTAAAATCCAACAAATACTCTCTCCACTTAGACGGCATTTACACACACCGACTCTGCCGCAGAATTCTTGTTAGAAAAAAAGTTTTTAGGCAAGGGGACCGAGGTTGCCGTGCGAAAGACGAGTGAACTCATTTCGATCACAAATGTACACAAGAAACAGAAGTCTGCAAAAAATTTGCTTCCTGACCATCGTTGTAGTGTGAACACAAGTCGACACAAAAGAGAATTCGGCGATAGCATTGTTCGAAAAATCGGTGTGTGTAAACCCCGTCCTAGTAGTTGAATAACATACGAATTTCATAGATGATTTAATGCCAACTTGTTTTTCTCTTTATATAAATAAGTGTACATACATATTTCATTTGTGGAGGCTTCATACGAGCATTTAGGGTGGTATTACACTTGCTTTAAATCGCAAACAAAGAGTTATTGACATATTGCGAGCGAGACAAACAACAAAAATTTGATTTTATATGAATTTGAGCAAGAATTTTGAAACAATTAGTGCAAACAAATGCTAGTACTCTCATAATTTAAGTACATTATTGTATACTGTACTTAATATAATAAAACAAAATAAAAAATTCAATTAAATGCATTGCGCACATTTCGAGAAAAGTTTATTCATATATTTATTTATTGATTTATGTAAACAAGCGACAAAAGCGAATGTGGATCAGCTATTTTACCATCGAGTGTAAGCAAATTGTATTCAAAAAGTTAATTTGTTTGCTTTTAAGCAATACTCTTTGAATATTTTACGCTCACCCATACTTAAAGAACTTCAATTAAGTTGCTCTAAACGCATTAATCTGAAACGGTGTGAACAAGTGGATTCTTGCAGCTCGGTTTCGGGCGAGATATGCCACTAAGTCCAATAACAATTTTGTTAAAATAGAATCAAATTGCAAAAAAGAATCAGTGCTTAAAGATCAATTATTCCCAAAATTTTATGTTTGTTACAGTTTTCCCTAATTTCACTCACATATTTATATATTTACTGGTAGAAACAAAAAAATGTTCTTATATCGTCTTCATTGTTTAACATATGTATGTGTTTTGTTTGTATATATTGTAAGAATAAGTGCCAATAGCATATAATGTACATATGTGAGAGGAAATAGCTCGTCGATATAGCCATATCCAAACTTTTGTCTTTCTGAATCTTAGATCAAAAGATTCATTATTTCAAGTTCCCAATTTTTAAGTTCCAATATTGTTTAGTCTTGTCACTGATGAGTTCTTGTTCAGGTTTCATCAAAATATACTTGTTAAATACGAAAACAATTAGTGAAAATTTATTAATAGGTACAATATGTATATAAATCGTGTGGAATGACCCATCCATTCTTTTGAAATATGTTGAAGGTGTTTATGCAATCTAATGCAGAATCCGCATTTTCTCTGCGGAATTAACATGCATTTGAACCACACACTTAGTAAACTAAAAAATAAAAACTAAATCAATACCAACCAAGAAGCTACATGCGACATGCAAACGTGCAATCTAATTTAATGTATCAAAGGTCTTCAAACAAGCACATTCAATGTATGACAGCTCAAAAGTACTTTATTTCAAACAGAGTTTAAATTATGTAAGTATTATTTAATATTGTGTTTAATGTGTTTAAGCCAGTTGAGAGGGATTTTAGTACTGCGACTGAAAACGAAGACCGGGATATTTTCAATAAAAAAAGAATGAGTACAATATAAAAAAGGAGTTGTGATTGCAGCGCAGTAGATTTCACCGACATGTATATTTTTAATTGCTCTAAAATAGGTAAAATAGTCATTATTTTTACTCAAAGCGTCAGTTTCACAGTGGTGAGATAATTTCGAACCAACTTTGAGATAGAATAAACACTTGTTTAAAATCAATTTTTTAAACAAAGCCAAAACCATTTTTATTTCTGTCATTTCTTGGATACTGGTTGCTTCGTCTGTGTCGGTATTCGCGCCAATTTTTCCCATTTTCTTACAATCGCCGCGGTGTAAGTGTATGCTCGCATGGCGAATTTATTATTTATCTGCGTTTGAATGTATTTCCATTTTCCGTTTATAAAATTAAAATGAAAATTGACGATATCTTCCTTAATTTTTTTGTGTATGCTGATTATTTCGTAAATTACTATGGAACAAAAAACTACCCTAAAGAATGTAGAATGACCACATTCAGGGCTATCGAGCTTTTTCTAAATATGTTTTAAAGAGCAACACACTTTATTTTTTAAACTATTCAATGATGCACTGATTATTTTTACTCATAAGGCAGATACAAAGATATACTATATTTAGGGCGAGTTTTTCAATGTATTGCTAAATGAGCTGATAGCCACCTGAACTTCAACTAAACAAGCGTTTAAAAAGGCTGCTGAGAATTTTTTACATTCATTCGACTGTTAAAATATCAGACGGCTGATTGTGTAAATGGCAAAAACTAATCAAAGTGCGACAAAACCAATTAAAACATTAAAATCTGCCAATAAAATAAAATCAATTAATAGCCGATGGCCTGTTCGACAATACTAATTTTTGATAATAACTTAAAATGTTAAATAATTTATATATATATGTTTCAATAAAAAGCACAAAATTCTTTCAATTCTCAAAGCAAACGGCAATCACCTATTCCATTCTAGCGTTTGGTAAATCGTTAACCAGATGAGTCGTTAGGCGCTAATCAAATAATAGGAAAAAGAAAATGTGTTAACCGGCAAGTAGCAAGCTTTTAAATTTTTGCAAGATATTGTGAAGCTCTCCCTTAATATGTCATACCGTTCCAAACTCAGAAGAAACAGTATTTTTACTTTGTATTTATGTTATTCGAAACATCGAAAAACTTATAAATTAAGTATGTATACAAATATTTTGGTCACATCGACGAGACGAGTTTTCTATTCTCAATTTAGCAATCAGGCTCTTTAATTTTTTCTCTTTAAGTATTATACAAAAGTCAATAGCACAGGTCCAACCCACTGCCTTGCGGTTTGCCAGATACAATGAGGCGGATCCTTGAACGCTCATTTATCACATCGGATGTGAAGGCTCGGTCTAGCAAGTAACACTTCAAAAGAAAGAACGGCGACGATGGTAATTTTATTTTAAAGTTAAGGTTTCCATAAGGCTTTTTATGATCAGGAATATCACTCTGGATGTTCAATGCTGGTAATAAAAAATTTTCTTTTAATTTTGAGGAGAAAATCGATAGCAAACTTGTTGATCTGTAAGACCCTACAATGTTTTCCGGCCTATACTATTCTATTGGAAATAGTGGATGCGCACCATGGTATTAAGGACCAGAACTAAGAACATTATGGCTTTATCTGGACGGGCCTACGTTTTTACCATTTACTCCGAGATATCCCGGTTCTTTCGTTTTATTGAGGAACTTTACCTGTATTAAAATTATTGGTTTGATGTGCTCAATGTTATGTGATCTTACAAGAAGTTCTTCAAAAGAGGTTTTCCCTTCCAGCACAGCACAAAATGCAACCTTATTCTTTTTCCTTGTGGTATCAGTTGATGTTGATTGACGCATGCCAATCAACATGTGTTTAAGTAGCTGTTGAATTGATTTGTCATTTGGCAAAACTCTTGACTTAGGGCATAGAAGGACACTGTTTTTACAGATACGTGAAAAGCTTTAAGTTATCAAGGAATATGAGAGTTGCGTTACATAATAGCAAATCGGCAGAACTGACATTTGTAATGCCAAAATTCGTAATGACGTTACCATCAACCTAATTTCGTTGCTACATAATTTTTGTCAGTTCACAAAGCCAAAAGAATATATATTCACGAAAGTGTTTCCGAATATGGGTGCAAACTACAAAAACATGTTTGTCAGCGAACAATAAAGATGTAGACTATTTGAACATAAAATTTAAATGTCTAATTGCTAACTAATTCGTTTAAGTCGAAATTGATTTGTAATGTATTTTAAAATTCAGTAAAGCTAAAAATTTTGAAGGTATTTTTTTCCAATTCTTATTTCTAAAATCTATGTTAAAGTAAAGAAAACAACACAAAATAATTTTTAGAAAAATTAAACATATGTTTAATAAGATAGACATAAAGACGAACGGAAGTACAAACAAACAGGGTTGACATTTTAGCAAAATGAATTTACAAATATAAAGCTCTCTTCGGATGATCATAGTTCGTATTTTGTATTGCTAATAGTTTTAATTTTCTACTTTCAACTAAAATGTTTAAACCAGACTAATCAACTGTGCAAATGTTTATAACAGGCAGAAGGAGGCATTGCAGACCATGTTCTTGATTATCAAAAGCCGAGTCAGTATAGCTATGACTATCGTCCATTGTTCGTATGTACGTACAAAGAAATTTAGGAGACCATTAAATTTAAAGCCAACAAACCTATATTTTTAACTCACCTGACGCATAGACACACATGTCTATATCGATTCGACTTTTGATACTTATAAAAAACAAATGGGGTCTGCCACACTTCCTTCCGCCTGTTATATACATTTAATATACACTTTTACACTATCGGTGGGTACAGGGTATAAAAAACGGAGGCTGTATGTACCCTTTTTATTTACAGACACAGAAAAAACTATTGTAGTTGTGGGAAGGGAACGAAATCTGTTACTCTAAAGATTTTTGAATATACAATTGAATGTACAATTCATACATTTTAACTATCAAAAGTTAAAAAGTGTATACAAGTTGAAGATAAAATTCATCACTGATGTTGTTGTGTACGCCAGTCCGTGGATCTTTATGCTCTTCACATCTTGTGAATAGTAATGAATATATGCAGCATAAAGTATTTTGTTTGTTTGTAGGAGTATTTAAATTACTTTAATTTAAGAAATGTTTCTTTAAAACAATAATGCTGTTGCCATAAAACAATTTCTATCAACTTTATCCAAAAAAACTTAATTAAATTTGGAGAAAAAGTCGACTCTAAATTGGTTATTAGTAAGGCTGCATGAGGTCACGATTGTAAAATTGGGGGTGTGAATTTATTCTCAGAAAGATGCGGTCGTTTGTAGGAGTTCGTAATTTAATATGTTGCAAACCTCCCAAGCATATCACAAATATCTATTAGAATACGTATCTCTTGGGCAGGCGTTAAGTGGTGAGCAAACTTTTAGAAGGCGACGAATACCCTCCTTAATTAGGGGTTTGTGCGCTGTGCTTGGGACCCGCCACCGTAAGATATATGTATATAACCAACGAAAACAAAGAGGAAGCCTCTGATAAGAGCCCTCTATGATGACGACCACCGCAATTGATATAAGGACAATGATTTAAGGATATGCCCTGCAATGTCCGCAACAAGGGCGTATCCTGGGGGAACATTATTTCTAAAAAAAAATTCAAAAAATTTATTTTACTACATATTTTGCAGTTTTTTTTTTTTTAAAAAGCTCTGTCTACCTTGGATACGAAATAACAAGCAATAACAACGTCAGCCTGGATATCAGGCGAAGAATCGCGCTTGCAAATATATGCTATTTTGGGCTTAGCACGCAAATAATTCATCTCTCGAAAGACTAAAATCAGGAGCTACAAGACGTTGAAGGTCCTGGTTCTACTGTGTGACCAAGGACCAAGGATCGTGATTCAAGAGAAAGATTTTTTGTATGGTTTTTGGTCCTATTAGAGTCGGCGATGAAATTGGGTCCTGTATGAACCACGAGTTGTAAGAGCTAATCGATGAGATTGCCATAGTCCAGCGCATCAAATTCCAGTGGCCGCACTGGGCTGGTGACCTCATTCGAATGGACGAAGCTTACAATGGCTTGATTGGTGGATGACGTTATAAAACATGACCTGCGTTGGCGTGACCAGGTATTAAAAAATCTCTGCGTGCTTGGTATTCTAAAACAACAAGTGACATCGAACAAGACCACAGCAACTTAAGCGCCATCCTAAATGAGGCCATGATCGAACGACGGTTGACGGCGATTTATGTGAAGTGAATATATTCCCGTTTATTGTCAATAGATGCAGCAGTAAATGCTCGTAAAAAAAATTTCGACTAGATGAAAAGTTGATCCATTGAAGAAAAAAGAGGTTTGGATATAAAACTCAATGGAAGCCCACAAAACAACACCACCTGTTTATCAATTTGTATAATGAATTTGTTTCCTTTACATGTTCTTTTAATCTAAAATTTATATATGACAACTTCATGAGAGTATATGTTCATAGCTTCATACCTCAAAGGAAACAACATTAACAAATTAAACTAAAAGGGAATAGAGCAACTACTGGCATATATGCTCTTAAGTTAATGTTTTTTTCCTTTTTATGTATTAGGAATCATTTTTACTACAAAGTTAAAAAAAAAACTTAGTTCAAGTGCGATTAAAAATTATGTAAATTCACGGGCGAGCAGTCGCACATGTACAAGCAGGTGATGAGTTTCGATCCATTTCGATTTTGTAGTTTCGACAGATTTGTTGATATTTTCATTGCATTAAAATTGAATTATGATAGCCGGAAATTTTCGATGTTTCCAATGTTTGTTTGCTAATCTCTAATTAGTATCGTATTGTAAATATCGAAGTCGACTTTATAGCTCAAGTTATTAGATGTGAAAAAAATTACAAATCCGTTTTGTAATGTACAATTATTTGGATTTGCTACTTACTATGCAGCGCTTACTTTGGAAAAGTAATAGAAGCGTTGCCTTCAATAAAACTTTTTGTATCTGGTGACATTGATAATCCAATTTAAATAAAGTATGTTACAAATTCCACCTGAAAAGATAGTCTAGTACAATAAAGCAATTCTATGTACACTGGTTTGACTGAGATTTAGAATAATGCGATGTCTTCATATGTTTCTTTTATTTTTTTAAATTATTTTTTCAACGGTTTTAGATGCAGTTTAATTAACTTGATTTATTAAGTCATACGTTAACAAAAACGAGTATTTATCCTGTAAATTGGTAAACAGCAAATTAAAAACAGAAATCATACACACGGAATGTTAACAAACTGAACACATTAAGTTTTTTGAATATTCAATGAATGTCCTTCAAGCAGTTTAAAAACAACATCTACATGCAGTTATTCGTACATAGTTACGGAGACTAAACTTGAATTAAATATAATTTAAACATGCAAACGTAACCTACGTGCCATTTTATCATTAAATTTATTAAAGCTTATTCCTCACATCGTGCATTGTGGGAACATAATAAATATAAAAAAAAAATAATTTGAAAAAAAGCAACTTACACTTTTAAATTTGACTCCAAGCAACATCAATACAAATGATTAGAAAATCAAGGCCTGACACCTAGCTGCTGGTTAGTTATTAGTTTTTGGGAATCAAATTTTAAAGAAGAAATTATGTAGTACAAACAAATATGTAGTACATTTATTGCGCTGCTTCCCAACGTTTTGAAACATTCAACATTCGACATTTTGGAAAGAAAATTGAAAAAAAAAAACTTTTTTGACAGTCTTTAACATTTTTAAAATTAAGTTTTAGCAAAAAAAATTTGAACTTCGGTCCAACCGAATGTTTTACACGAAATTTCAAAATGTGTGGCAACTACTATGTAGTACAAAGTAGACTGATTTTATTTAGAAAATGGCAACCTGCACAGGGATTAGGAGTATGTTCCACGAAAGTTCGCTCTTTCTCTCATGTACATACTCTGTAAAAGTAGGGTCAATCTAAGCTCTTATACCGGGTTTCCTAAAAATATGTTTTTTATTTAAATATATTGAACAATTTTTTTTTTTTTATCAATTTTTACTGTCAAAAAGATCATGTATATATCTCCAGATAGACAAACAAACGGATTTGTCTAGATCTACTCATCTCGTTGATCTAATCAGTGGTCTATGACATATGTATGTCATATATACTTTGTGGGATATCCGAGGACTTAAATAAAAAGTTTCGTGCCAAGATCAATTATTTATTTATATTCCAGAAGCTGTTAATTTTTCTCTAAAATTTTTCTAAAATATTTAATGTATTTTTTGATCATTAAAAACTATATTTATACAGATGCTCACTTACTCCTATAGATATTCATATACGAGGTTTATTAAACGCAATGAAAACTTTTAACAAAAGATCACTTTTAAAATCTTACGAGCTTGCAATTTTTAGGTTTTGTTTTTGACAGATATAAAGGCTAGACGTGCTTGGCGTTTTTTTTGTTTTTGCTATCGAAAAAAATGTAGTAAAGCATCTATATAAGTGCTACACCTCCCTTATAATGTTGGCTGTGGTATTTGGGTAGTCTACTTTGAGCAAAATAAAAATTTTGTAAGTGGCACAAGCTGTTCACGGAGAAGATGTTAATGACTATACTTGTCCTGGACGCCCTAGCACGTCAACAATCAAAGAAAGCGTTGAAGTAGTGAAGAAAATTGTTATAATGAAAATTGACATGGAAGTTTGTACTGAAATTGCTTAGAAACTGTGAAATGGCCTCAACGACTTTCCAGATTTGTTCAATCAAAGTCCAATCTTCCGAATGAAATCAGCCAGAAGAGACAAGACCGACAAAACCACGCCAAGTTCGAGATTTGCCCACGATTGAGAAGATAATGACCTCATCG
Source organism: Leucophenga maculata (assembly GCA_035044805.1). Taxonomy (NCBI): domain Eukaryota; kingdom Metazoa; phylum Arthropoda; class Insecta; order Diptera; family Drosophilidae; genus Leucophenga; species Leucophenga maculata. Next base: position 191,572 of record JAWNNP010000803.1, read on the forward strand.
CTGCAAGAGGTCAAGGTCATATATACGAAACGATGGATTCTAATTGTAAAACCATTTACGAATGCTAATAATTATATTTTCCAAGAATAGAGTTACAATCAAATTTATTAATTTCTTGTACAGTTTTTACATTTGCAAAATTCGAATGTAAAGCATATTCTATAGGAGGGCATGTAAAAGTTTGAAATTTCGCATTTAAGCAATTAATTTGCAATATTTTTGTGGTATTAAAATTTTTAAACTATTTACCTTCTTTAAGTACTTGATGTCTTTCTTATTTTACAGAAAAACAAAAAACGTTTACTTTGGTACAACCAAATCTTTAATACTTTTCACACATGTTCCTAAATTTTTTATTTCGCTTTTTAAGTGATAAGCTTAGCAACCCTTTTATTTCAAAATCTTTCTTAGTACATTGCCTGAAAAGCTATACGAATTTAAATTAAACTGATAAACTTAGAAAAATCCATTCCGAAACCATGCGAGACTACAAGTAATAAATTAACAACAACACAAAAATATATTTGTGTTTAAAATTTAGCATTGCGATTACACTGTAAAGCCCTGCTCGGACCCGACCAAAAATGCTCAAACACAGCAAACTTCATATAAAAATGATTTTATTTATTTATTAGTTTATATTAAGTTTCTCAGTACTTGAGAATTCCTTACTTGATGCGTACAGAGCTTTACAAATAAAATAAAATTAATTATAAGTTTTTTTATTTTAAATATAATTCACTGTTCAATTAGTCAAATCGATTCATGATTATGTAACAGCTTCATGCATCCGCACATATTGCATTCATTTAATTGTTTATATAGTTTTGTTTTTATTTCATCGTATATTATGTATGTATTTCTAATTCCAGACATTCGAATTTTTAACGAATAAATAACGTCCGTCTATTTTATGTTTATGTCTGCGAATAAATAAATATAATGCATTGAATGCTATGGAACTGCTTTAAGAAATAAAAAAAATAAAACAAGTAAATAATGCGATTAATCCATTGTGTTAATATTTGTGTTTCTTCTAAGTTACTCTTGCTTCTGGCAAGTACAGATTCGATGCATGCAGTCGATTCAAGTCTCCGCAACAAAACATGAAACCATTCAAAACTTATAACGCAGTATTTGAATAACTAAAACAAAGTGTTTCGTGCAGTAATCAGTTTCGAAATCGTATACATCTCTTCAATATCAATAAATAATGCAGCACACATGCACCAGTTATTCGATTCAAGCTTAATTCAAAGGGAAACATCATTGAATATTCAACTCGTAACTAATAACATATCAGTTGCCACATACAAATTTTATGGATATTATAATTGGCTGCGTTGCGCTGGGCAGCGCTGGCATTTATAGGTTTGATTTATTTGATTTTATTTGAATCCCAGTTATTATTTAATATCCAAACAAAATTTTGATAGTATGTGGATTGCTATGTAACTAAAAACGTTCTAAGCCAAAATTATGGATCATTCCAATTTATTAACAAATATAAGATTATATTGTAAGATTTATGTACTTTTAACTGAGATATATAGAAGTATTGACGTTCAACTGATATATTTAATCATAAAATAAAATTTTAACTGGTATAGTAGTAGGTAGATAGGTAGTTAGGTTAGTAGGAGTATAAAAGTATTGATTAGCACCTTAAAACCATCATAAGTCCAACTTCCTAATTTTAAGATGCACGTCTGTACGTCATACGGAAAATATTCAACGTCGATTGAACATGACGACTTATACACGGCAGGAGGTTGCCAAATCACCAGTCCATTACTATAGACTATTGCTTTTGTCATGAGTGTCACTTCATAATGACCATCAGCACTGCAAAAATACATATTTTTAGCACAAACGACTCCTCTATAAACATACATATTTACCAAAGCAAATTAAATTATAAGATATATATTAGGTTTTCATTTTTTTTTTAAAGGTTTTAAGATATTTGTTCCTCAAATATTCAACAGGTACATATTCGATTTTAAGGTCGTTACATCACATACCGATTTATTGATAAATAATACTCTTCCCTCTTTCACTCACACTTTTTTGAGTATGCATAAATTAATAAATAGGAGACAAAACTCCTCGAACTAATTTTTGTCATCTTGTACATAAAATCAGCCATATGAAAACATGGGAGGGATTAAACAAAAATAACTTAACCTGTTTGAGCTGGTTTTTTCGGTCCTCTGTAAAGTATCTGTATTTTTATCCATCCTGTGATTTGCCTGACATACTCGTAACAATAATTTGCCATCATATAAAATTGAAATTTTATTATTATAATTTGAATAATTATTTCATTTTTTTGTTTTTTGCGAAATCGTTTTTATTGGTGTACTGTGAAATTGTTTAAAAAAAGGCCTGTTCTTGTATGTTTGGTATTTTGGGTGAGGGAATATGTTCCATTTTTTAGACAGGATATTGCTGTATAATTGTTGTTGGCGAAATAATGTGGTCTGCATGTTGTATGTGGGCATGTACTTAATATAAAAGATACAACGTTGGTTTTGAATATTTTTGAGTATTGAATACGTTATAAATAATTTGTACATTAGTTTAAAATGAATTTCAGTGAAAAACAACTGCACATTCAGTCTCAAAAACTTAAAAGGAATTCAAATCTACGGTTAAAATAATTTTGTTATTTTTTTATTATTTGTAGTTAAAGAGAGATTAACAAATATATGTATATATATATAAAAGTATGTACAAAAGATATTTATATATCTAAGTAAAAAATGATAAACGTAATAATATTTTAATTGTACTTACTAATAAAATAGAAACCAAAAATAGTACAAAAAATGAATTATTAAATAAGAAATAAGAAATCAAAAGTAAGAAATGAGTTATTAAAATACATATATAAGAACTGATATTTTAAATTATTTTCTGTGTTTTCCACAACATTTATTAATCAATTTCAATTTAATCAAAAGAACCGTACGTTATGAAGTAAATTAATAAATGCGCTTGGTATGCCGAAGGCAGAAAGTGATATAAAAATATATTTATAGATAACACAGATGATTTGTTTTTTTTTCGTTTGGACGTGTTCATTTTTGAAACGCAACTCGTAATTAAAATCATAATTTGTATGATATGCAAATGTATTTCAAATCGTGTATAAACGATATTATTAATACCACAAATACCGAATTCAACCTAATTTTGTTCAATAGTAATATTGCATTCATGGAAGTCTCAAAATAAACCAAATCAAAAAGTTTGCAAGACTTATTGTTAGTGTTTGAATCTTTATTTTTTTTTTATTATTTTATTATTATTTTTTTTGTGATAGGCAGACAGAGGAAGTTATTTGTATTGTATTGTTTATGGATATATATAAAGATACTGTAGTACAAGATGAACAAGTAGAAGACAGACATACCTTGAAGCCGTCATACGTCCAACTGCCAAACTTGAGAACACAAGTTTGTTCGTCAAATGGAAAATACTCTACATCTATTTCACATGATGATTTGTATATAGCTGGCGGCTTCCATTCTACTAATCCTTCAGAGTATATCGTGGCTTTTGTTGCAAGCGTCACTTCGAAGTTACCATCAGCACTACATGATATCAGTTTTTCATTTTACATTAAACTTAGTTTCAAAAACTATTGCATACAAATTTCATAAAATTGGAGTTTGTTAAATCTGTAGGTTGTTGACTCATAAAAATTAGTAGATACCTTTTTCAATTGTTAATATAATTTTTGGTAATCTTTTTGTTTATATTAGATTATAAAATATAAATATGAAATGTTATTTTGTTTATTTCGGCAGAACAGATACAAAATTTACCTTTAAGAGTAATTAAACCGAAGGACAGAAAAAGTCGAAATTTTTTATGCTATCAGAAATTTTAAATTCCCCATTTTTAGACTTTGTTCAGTTATTTAATTGTTCTCTAGAGTAATTTAAAGACTTCAACAATAAAAAATTATGCATTACCAGAAATCTTGAACTTTGAGGCATGCGATTGATTTATCAAAAGGTTTTTGATTGTCACAATGTTAAATCATTTCCTGCATTAGATTCGGTCCTCACCATAAACAGCACTTGAATAAGATAACATTTCACTAATTGTAAGTTATGTTCTGATTCTAGCTACTTATATTACTGATTGCATATTCGATTTTAATCTTTGAAATGGAATTCTTTTCAGTTTTACTAAAATAATTTTTTGTTTGTCTATTTGCTTTTACCCGAAAAAGTTGGAAATTTAAAAGTATTCTATCAATGTACAGCAAAGTGTGCTAAAATATAACATTGTTTTATAATAGTTTTTTTGTCCCTTTTGACACGAAATAGTTTCCCGGTGCACTTCTGATAACTTTGTTAAAACATTATGAATACACTAAATAAATAGTTCTCAAGAAGCGCGCTTAAAATGAACTTCAAATCTAACAATTATGTAATATATGTATAAAATCTATTTAATTCACTGTATACTTTAAACAATTGCTAAGAAATTGTAAGAACATCTTTATACTTTAAATGTTCTTAAAATATTGTACTCGACATATAATCGTACACTCCAGTAGAACCTTAGTACCTATACTCTTAACGACTAACCACCTAATATACATTACCAGTCTGACAGCCACTATATCTGATTGTTTGCTTATATAGAGCAAAACACTTCCTTTGCTTTCGATATATTAAACAAAGACTGCAACTTTTAAATGATTCAAAGCGCACATGCCATTTTCTGTAGAATCCATAGCGTCCATCGGCTGCATCTTTCAAATCACAGAAGACAAATCACCATGGCAAGTTACAATGTCGAGCACTACATGCAAATGGTAGAAGTCTATTATACAAATTGGGGAATGCACATAACTGTTATTAGGTTAATTTTTAAATAAAAAAAAATTGGTAAGCAAACGTCCCATACATGAACATATGGCAGTTTTCGTTTTTTAATGGAATTTATAATTAAGCCAAAACTGTTATTTTCCATTTGTTTTGTTTTTATTTAAACTTGGCTGTAACTGAAGTTCAAATAATACCCTTAATTCGAAATTATTATTAATAATTGTACATTAACATTCCATACAAAAATCCTAGTATTGGAAATTGGAAAATAGGCTTTATTTAGGTGTCATATATTTTTGCATTGAATTTGCATTGATTAGAAAATCCATGTATTCCACCACGTTTTTCTTTCTGAGTGAGGATTGTAGTATTGCTCATTTACCATAACTTTCGTTTTATCAAATATATATTAATTCATATTGCCAACCCTTTATCCTACCCGTGACTGCTAAAATGCCTTGTTTTGTGACAAACACATCTGTAATATTTAGTACAAATTTTTCAGTTTTCCAACAAATTAACGTACATTTTTTTTTTCTTCCAGACACCGATCATCAACAAATTGCTTAAATAAAATCTGATATCGGAAAATTTTCTTCCTTAAGCCAATATAATACATTTAATAATATTGCGCGTTCATATGCAAATGAGCGCTAGATGTAAAAAATATGTGTCGATATTTGTAGTTATCAGATTATGATTGTCATTTTGTTTGAGATCATCTAATATTTAACCACTGCTTCACATAAAAACATTTCCGATAAAAACGTCCAGCCCAAACGTTTCTTTTACAAAAAACCAATGTGAGTCGAACCCAGGGGAGTTTTTTAAGTTGCAAGTAAGCGTGGAGTTAGCAGCTGAATTAAAGGTAGCTGTGCAATGCTCATTTAAATTTGTGTAAGCTATACACTAAAAGCAGTTTTATATTGAATAGCTACATCTGAATGGTTTCTTATGTTTCAAACGAATCTTAGCGTATATGTTCAATACAAAAGGGTCAAGACAAAGGATCTGTCAATTGGCAAAGTTATAGAAAGATTTAAAAAAAAAATCGTTTTATAAATAAGCGTGCGTGAGCTAGTGACCACCCTTCTTTTCCAATGAAATTTTTTTTTTTTCAAAGGGCAACCCGAGTAATGAATGTAGTCCAGAATGGGAGCATGGCTGATTATTTAGGAAATAAAACACAATCTAACAGCTTAACAGAAGGACGCATAAGACCATATTTTTTAGTTCATCAGACAAACGATTTCCATGAACATGATTTTTGGTTCTTTGTCTTGCTTTTTTTTACAAGTGAACGTGAGCAACCAAAAGCTCTTGCAACTTTTCTTTCGCTCTATGTATCAGGCATAATCAATACGTTTTCTGTTTTTTGAACATTATTTGTAAATGAATTTTGAAATTTGATTCTTATCTTTCAATCAGAAGACGTTTTAACTTCCTTATGAACAGAAGAAATTCTATTCTCGTCACTCATTGCATGATTGCATGATTACTTCCGAATTTGATGGAATATTTGAAACTTTAATTACATCATTTGCAAGCCAACCTTCTTTGCAAAGTTTCTTACGACATTTATCGCTTAGATATATTTCGGTAGGTGAGTTTTGCCTCTACTTATATTAAAAGTGAGCAAACACGTTTGTGAGTTGGCTGATAAATTAGCGGATGATTAGGTATTAGCAGCGCCATCTAGTAAAACTTGTTGGGGTGAAGAGAGTGAAGAGTGTTTAATGCAGAGCTCGCAAAATATGCTGAACCAAATTTTTTTGCGCGGTCTGCTCACTCAAAAGACCGAAAAAAATGAAATGCTATAGCTCACGGTCTCAACAGCTACCGACATTTTCGTTTCATTGGTGTTCTCGCTCGGGTTTTGGGTTGACCGCTCAAAACGAACAGACTCGTTCATCGCTCAGCTACTGACCCAATCGAGCAAACTGTCGGCGAAAAAGGTTTTTTTTCTGTTGTTGCGTTTGCCTTATGTTGTTGCCTTAGATATTTCATCACAGGCAAAACATGGTAGAGGAAAGGTGAGAGGGATAGGTATAATCTCATGCATACTTGCTGTTTGCTTATCCACACACGCAATACACAAACATGCGCAAAAGACCGTTTGCCGATTTTTTACGAAGCAATGGGTCTTGAGTGGACCCATGAGCAGAGACAGCAAGCCAAACCGCTCATTGGATGAGCGAAGAGCAAGCCGAGCAAAAACAATGTTTGAGTGTTTTTTCAAGACCGTTTCGAATTGTGTCTGCAAGCGACAGGTTTTTTGCTGACAATATGTAAAAGAGTGACCACTTTTTGACACTCTGGTTTAATATTTAATCTATGGCTATATTATGCTATATGACACATAAAAGACCAGCTTCTTCGGAGTCAAAATTTTTACCCTAAATGCAGTTTTAATAAAAAAATATATAATATATGGTAATAGTAATTATGGGTAACTGAGCAATGTACAATATTACCTTTGTTATATACTTATTAAGCAAATACCAAGAGTAATAAACTTTTTTATTTTTATAAATCAAGAAAAAACACCATTAGTTAATATTCTCAAGAAAAGTACGAGTTTAATGCGAAACAAAAATTAACCAAATAGTTTTTGTATTAAAATCAACCCCGCACGCTTTCTTCAATGCATGAAGCTGCTCGACACAACACTTGGGTGATTCGAAAATAACGTACAAAACCTAGTAAACCTATTTTATAGCCAGTATGCCAGCAAATCCCTGATCCATAATCATCAAGCTTGTGTATAGCTTCATAAAATATAAGTTATAAAAAATTTATCTACAATAATCAATTTGGTCTTCTGTGCAGTTTAAGACCTGTTAATGATATGTTTAGAATACATATTTTCAATTCTTAATTTTTTTGAAAACTTACTTTATAGTGTCAAACCGCGCTTTGACAAATTTTTATCTCTGAAGGAAGGACGACCGCGCAGGAAATTGGTGAACTAGTTTTAGGAAGGCATTATTTAACAAGTAATTTTACAAAAATAAATCAAAGCCTTCAAATAAATGTTTCATTATCCATTCAATTTTAATACCAACGAAACTAACTGATGGACTTAATCCAAAAACCTAAATTTACAAAACACTCTAGCTGGAGCATTGTGTTACTTCATTTTAGTAGTGATTAATATGCAAACCTATTGCCGCTCATTTTTATTTTATTAATCCACGCGAATGTATTACACACAAGATCACGTACTTGGTAGAAAACCTTTTTTAGTAATCCCTGTTATAGACACTGGACTTCTCTGTGAGCTACTTACTTGTTGTATAGAACAATGTCTGGTCGCCAAATATGGTCCGAAGGAACATGCAGCATATGTACGCCACCATACTCTTTGGGTTCCCAGCGAAGCTTGTAATCGTACCAAGACTGCAGATATATATATACACTAGTATTAAAAATATCTGTTTTTGAAAATATATGTATTTGGCTGAATTACCTGCTCCACCCAAAGATTAGTGGTCATAATTTGGTTTTTAAGATTCTAGCAAAATATTTAAAAGATTATATATTAAATTTTCAAGGCATTACAATTGCTAGCACTTACCACATCAATCAGCTGGGATAATTTTAGTTTAATACAAACTTTAAGTACATCTGTTGTATTGACGACTGGTCGAACGAGTTTATTGTAGTTACTGAGAAGGTCATCGTAGAGCCTTTTCGCATCTGGATTGCCAGCAACTGCGCCATGTACCATTAGGGCTGACAAAAGCCAAGCCCTAAGGGTTTCTCCTGTCGTCGGTTTCATTATAAATGCTTTTAGTATCTCAATGATGAATTTCATGTGAGCGAAATATAAATGCAATTTCACGTCATTCCAGACAAATCTGCAATGAATATTAGACAAACCAAAACTTACTAAAATTTAATAATATTGTATGCAAACATATTGAAATAGATAGTTTTTAACTGCAAATTCTAGGTAAATATTACTGCCAATCACCTTACGCTCAATGTCAAAGGTATTACTAATAAGTCTGATCTAGACATTTAACATACCAAATAATCTTGAAGCGTACATTCAGCATACATTAATTATACAACTTTGGACCTCCTCACTCCGAAATATTGGAGTTTGAATATAATGCGCACCCTACGTCCCAAACTTATTACATATACTCTTCACACAGAGTGTGACAGCGTGCTTCAAGGCGCGTTATTGTGTCCATGTATGTCTGTTGGAGTATCTGTTATATGTATACGCACTATTCTCCCTTTTTCAGATAGTGGTTGAAAATTGATATGGAGACCTTTTTTAACCAGTACACTAATACAGTAGTGAAAATATCCAGTATGCAGCCACTAACCCTTCCACATAAAAACATTTTCAAATCATTTTAAAATTAATCAATTTTTTAACTCTTTCGTTTTTCTACAGAAAGTTGTTATAGTTGTTGAAATTGATTCCCCTTGCTTCAATCAATTTCATTAAATGTTCGCTTTTGACCAACCCGCCATTTTCTGCCAATAAAATTGCTTTTTTAAACGACTTTCTTTCGAACTCTCTGTTCAATCTACAACAAATTTTCTCCTTTTTTCTCTTTTCATACGTTTTTTAATTCTGTTAAAATGCTTAAATAACAAATCACTTTTCAACCAATTTGAAATTTTTGTTTTCTTTAAATATATTTATTTTTGTAGTTGCGCCCGCTAGGACCACTGGCAAGCTATGAGTAGGGGCACACCAGGCGGCTAGACAAAAATTGGTCAACAACTTTCATTTTATAGTCTTCAGTGAGTCACGATTCTACTCTCGGTGAGTGGAGATGCGATCAATGAAAAGAACAAAAACAACTGCAGTTATTGCACAGCACCGTATCCGTTTTGAGCTGGCAAAGATTAGAGGCAAAATGTAAAAAAGCAGAAATACGGCGCAATTCAAATAAACGCTCCAACAATAACTTCCCAGCTGTACGAAAAAAGGTACCGGCACTGAACTTTGAACGTCCAGTTTTGAGTGATGGATTTAAGTGACAGATTGAAGCTAAGCTCGAGGGCCCTAACCCTTCCCCATATTCCTCGCTGATGTCAATGGTATTTAACCGATTTTCGGTCATGCACGCAAGTTTGGGCCCTCATCATCCATTCGAATGAGGTGACCAGTCCAGTGCAGCCGCTGGAATTTTATGCGCTGGACTATGTCAAGCTCATCGAATAGCTCATGCAGTTTGCGGTTCATACGGGACCTAAACTCGTCACCGACTTTAACAGAAATAAAATTCCTGAGAGAGAACTTTCCTTTCAAAGACTAATAACGCTGTGACTCAAACACGGTTTATGCCTCTGCACCATACAGAAGCGCCGGGAGTATCAGCGTCTTATAGATTTTGATTTGTTTTTGTTGCTGGGAAGACAGACGAAGTTTTCTACAATACTCAAGTTGACCGGCCAAGACGCGATGATGGAGTGCGAGAAGACACCAAGTACTTCGTCTTGTCCTCATTCACTGCGAGACCCACGAGTCGAGACTGTTTTTCAATCTCTGGGAACCCCTTGATGACTCGCCGTTCCATCGGCGTACGCGAGCAGCATCATTTCCTTTTTGAAGATCGAGCCCAATATATTCTGTATGTACGAGCACTGGAGTAGAATGTATTCCATCAGAAGATTGAAAAAATCTGGGTATGCCTAGGAATTTAGGCATACCAAGGCCTACTGCTTAAAGAGGTTTAAGTGTGTTAAATGTGGTATGAAACACTTTAGTAAAGACTGTCCCAAAGTCAAAGATAGCCCTCCAAAATGTGCCAACTGATCTGAAAATCATGCTTCCAGCTAAAGTGGCAGTAAAGTTTACCAAACAATAATTGCGCAAAAAAAAACCTCTCGCAGTAACATACATGCACCAGCAAATAATAACAATAAACACATCAATTATTTGAATCCTAACAATGTTACGATTTCAAATAACACGTCCAATAACCAGCCAACGTATACACGGGTACTTAGTATTAATCAACTTTTTAACGAAAGTGGTTCTCTGCAACATATTAAAAGATTGTAAGAAAAGCAAGCTGAACTTAATATGATAATGTTATTAGTTAACAAGCTATGCAAGTAGATTTACGTATTGGAATTTTTATTATGTCAAGCAAAATAGACATCATGCTAATCTCCCAGACACACTTTTCCAGCAGATCGTACTTTAATATTAATGGGTATGAAATTTCAGAGTAGATCATCCGACAAACAGAGCTCAAGGCGGGCCTGCGATAATTGTAAAAAATGGTTTAAAATTTCTAATAATGCATACCATTTCAGAGAACTCCATAAACCGCTAATATCAAAATTAAATGCATGCATACAGAAGTGTATTTTCCTCCAAGATTTGCAGTGAAAGACAAACATTTATTGCTGGAGGTGATTATAATGCCAAACACCCATGGTGGGGCTCGAGACCAGCTAATCCCAAAGCCAAGGAACTATACAAATGTATCATAAATAAAAATACATACTGGCCTACGGATCCGCGAAAAATTCCTGATTTAATGGGTTTTATTGCTTAAGTTTTTTTTGGAAAGTTTTGACATAAGTTATGACCATTGCGGCCATAGTGCACACAGATGTGATATGGTTGACTGCGCAGGATTAAATTATTCTATTGGCGCCAGAGATCTATCCAGATGCGGTGTATACAGGACAAACATACTTATGACGATTTAAGTCTGAACTGGCGCCAGTGAAATTGATTTGCTGAAGACAATTTTGTTGTTGTTGCAACTTGATCGCGGACACTTAGTTTTGACGAGAGTTAAAGTCGGGGGGGTACCGAGTTGCAGAAACGTTTACTCAAACGACGAACACACAGAATTTACCACTTATCGCCGAAGACAGTATAATTGCCTTTTATTTTGTATTTGTTTTTGATTTTTTTTCTTTTCACAAGTAATCCTTGTGTATTCGTTATATTGATATAAGGTAGAAAATTTAGCTTGCACGTTAAATCGCGATTTCGTTAAATCGAATGGTCGCTAAACCGGACTTCTGTAGTAACATACTGTTACGATCAGTCCTGGACTGAACGTGCACTGTTGGGCGCGGGTCATTGCACTGGCAAAACGGAACAAAAAGTTCAACGGTGACAGTGGCTTCGATTAGAACAAGAACGAGAGGGCAACTGTAAACAGTGAAGCAGCAGCGCATCAACGGTGGCAGAGACAAAACGGTTGGAAAACGAATATTCCGATTCGGTAGCGTCAGCGACGGCAGCAACTAACTGCGACAGAATTGCTGCACAATTTTTTATTATAAACGGCAACAGTGTCAGTCTGTTTTTTGGAGCAGGACAGTTGAGTTGACATTTGTTTGTCCTCCTGATTGCAACTTAAGCAGCCGTTTACCCAGCGAATAATTATTGGCGGCTTAATAATTAGTAATTTTAATTT